>JANZXR010000003.1:22164833-22196039 GCA_027575705.1 Erythroxylum echinodendron
CCATTAGTTGTTGAATTGAATGGCATTTTGCAGGCTATGTTGTTGGCAAAAGAAAAGGGCTGGACCAAAGCTTCTATTTTATCGGATTCAAAGTTGGCGGTGGAAGTTAGTAATAAGGAACGGGAATGGCTTGGTATGCATCAACTTTTGGTCGAAGATATACATAGACTTAGTCAGGAGCTAGAGCTTACTGTAATATTTGTAAATCGTTCCTTAAATTCTTGTGCTCATTGGATAGCCCATAATGGTTTGTCTCAGCAATTTGGTTCCCATGATTTTTCCTTTATTCTGTATATTGTGTATAGATTGGCTTCTTTGGATAATATTTTTGCTTGTAACTATGGTATTCCTCCGCCACAAGTGAGGGACTCTAACGCGTAGGGAAGCACCGTCCGCTTTTCCTTAAAAAAAAAAAAAACCTCGGACCAAACATAATTTAACAGAAAACGAAAGCCAGAGAAAAAGAATAGGAAAGCGAAAGACAAAAGACAAAAGAACCAAAACAAAATCAACAATAACAACTCCATACAACGTTGGATCCAAAAGCCAAAGGCGCTTCCTTCCTGTCCTTCGGCGTTTTGGATCTTATTCTTAGTATCTTACTCGCCACTCTCTACCTATCTCTTCATTTCCATTTTCTGTGAGCTCTTTACTCTTGTTCTCTTCATCCCGCTGTAAGTCGCCACAATGCTTTGCTTTTCGTCTTTCTTTGCTTTGCTGTTTCTTGGGAATTGAGGAATGACTTCTCTTTCTGTTTGTTGCTGGGTAACCTGGAGTCAAGCGCCAATAAAATCTGAAAATCTGGGATTTTTCTGGGTTCTTTTTCTTTTATCCTTTTGATAATGGGTTTCTTCTCCAAGTCAACTCAGTGTATTTGTTTCGAAGCCAATTTGGTTTTCCTTGAACTTGTCCTTTTTTATTTCGTTTGAATGTTACTCCTTGGGTGGGTTGTTCATGGGTAGGATTTTGTTTTCCTTATTTTGTGTTTTTTAAAACGGAAATTCGATGTTTTTTTTAAGATGGAGACTACGTGGAATCTGCAATATCCCCTCAGTTGTTGACTGAACGCAAATTTCCCCTCACTGAGGCTAATTGGCTATTTATGTATCAAACTTAAATGAAGCTTCATTTTTCTAATCCCTTTTTGGTGTGTCTGTGTTCGTGTTCAGGTTATGTAGGGCGCAGATTTCCTGTTGCAGGAGATCTCTACACTTTATGCCTTCCTCAATTTGGGAGATTTTTTAGCTGTAATTGAAGCTCTGAATAATTGCTCTCTTCTTTCCTTTTGTGGGGTTGTAAATTGGATCGATCATGGTGTTCTGGGAAGGCTACGTGAGCGACGAGGCAATGGGCACATTTGCCCCTATTGTAGTTTATTGGCTATATGCTGGCTTTTATCAGCTGTTGCCGCCATTGGATAATTATCGGTTACATACTAGAAAAGAAGAGGAAGAGAAGAACTTAGTTCCACTATCCAAGGTTGTTAAAGGTGTTTTGCTTCAACAGCTTGTTCAGGCAATAGTCGCTCATGGCCTCTTTTTGGTCAGTTACTGGTCCTATTCGACTAGTTTTTGTTTGCTTCATATTAGTTTTTCCCTTTAGTGATTACTAAGAGCAACAGGATAGAAGTATTGAGAATGGATGCAGGAAGCAAAGAATGTTGGCGTGATGGACAATCAGCATGGAAGTGATCTTAATTGTATTATCTTTATTGTTGAACCATGTGATACCAGTGTAATTGCTAATTGCAAAGTAAGGTTAGGGTTAGAAAAGCTTATTTAGTTTAAATGCATGACTTTGGACACTGAGCTTGGGTTGTACTTGTCATTGGGTCCGGATGTGAGCTTCTGTGGATTGCCCTTGTCATGGATGAATGATTGTTGGTGCATAGAATTTTTCCTAAATCACCTTGTTTATGACTTATCAATTAGTTGACCTCCGTATGGATCTTAGTGACTAACTGGCCTGTTCTCTAAAGAGTATTGTTGTTCTGCATTACTGAAATTCTGAAATCTGTTTCATCAATTAGCACAAATTCTCAAGAGCTGTCACCAACTTGAATTTATTTAATTTGATGGTAACTTATTATTTTTCTGTTGTGCATCTCGTGGTCCAGAGACCTCTTAGCAATGCAAGTAGTAAGTATCGCATGGGCACCCTCTTTGATGGCTATCATGTCACAGATCTTTAAAGAATAAGGCCTTTTGATGATCTCATTCATGTTCCTTTCAGCTCTAGAAGGTCCTAGAAATTGTGAAGTTACCTAATGGTTGGAATTTCCCTTGTGTGCATAGCAAAAGACTGACTGCATACTTTTGCTATTAGATTCTGAGCGGCAGAAAATGATCAAATATTTCTTACATTCTTGTCACTTGGAGTTGATATGAAGGCAACTCCAGAAGTCAATTCTTCTCGGAATCTAAGAGATGCGTTATTGGAATATGTGTCCATGCAAGGTCATGGTGATATTAATTTTTGTAGAGTAGCTATATCTGGAATTCACTTCTGAGTTGCCTTCTTATCATTTAGACTGGAAGATGTCATGCTTGCCAATTATGATTGATGTGTATTATTTTTTGAAAGTTCTCATTTACTTTAGCTGATCATTTGGCAAGCTTGAGAGAAGTATGCCACTATTTAGATACACTTGGGAAACAAGTACCACTGGTCTTTGACCTGTTAGCTATTATATCCTTGGCTTCGTTTACGGGCACATTTATTTTCTTCTTTATTTTCATTTGGATGGATATGGAGGTAAAGTGATGAGTTAGGAGGAATGGGTGCTGGGTAGTGTTAATATTAAGTTTCATGTTAAGATTTTCAAAGTTTGAACAGCGTCTTTCAATGCTTTTATGTTGATCATGTGATGACCGTTTTTATCTTATCGCTAGCATTGCATCCGAGAACCTCAAAGTAATTTCACTCTCTAGGAACCTGTAAAATCATGCATGCATAAAGTATCAGAAGTAACTGTTTGACATTTTTGTTTTATGCTTGAACATGAAGAATAAGTATTTTTGATGATTTGACTGTCTTTTGTTGCACCTAGAAAATTTTCTTTTTGTACAGAAAATTGGAATAAGCATATGTAGCATTAATATCTTCTGGATTTTGTGGTTCTAGCTCAAGTTCTGTGATGCTTGCACCTTTTTCTACTTGGCAATATAATCCAAGACTGCTAAACATTACTTTCTTGTTTCCTTCAAAAGTTATACCTTTTTTGGGATATGTTCCTGCGTATTCTTATCATTCTGCCCATCCGTATTCTTATCATTTAGCTAGATGCTATGATTCTTTTTTCATCAGATGCTGGTGATATTATTAGAAATGAATCCCCTGTTATTATCTGTATAAGTTCTAATGAAACTGTGGTTTTGCTTTCATCAGCTTTACCTGATTGGACGCAACTGAAGATTAGGAATATTATTATGTCTTAAAATTCTGCTTCCATAAAAGAATCTCTATGTTTTAAACCTTAAGCAGATTTTCTGATAATGGAAGGACAATTTTTCCCTTAAAACAACTGGAGCTTATGGTAGTTCACAGTTTCTACTCTTGGAAATTATGCCTTATTATAGTGACATTTCTCTTGTCATTTTTGCCCCTCGACAATTTTCCATTTGTGATTATGACATCATATGGTGCCGTTGGTACTACTCTTATTTCAATCTGTTAAGCTAGTGCTTAATATCCGGGAAATCTATTGGTTGTTTCTGTGTTTTAGCTGCCTGCGAATTTCTATAATCAGCTAGTCCTAATTGTTCATATGCTTATCACCTACCCATTAATCTTTGCTTTTTTTAAGTGCAAAAGAAAACATGTTCTTCAATCTTTTTACTCGGTTATTTTACACTTTTCATGGTTCTCTTATGTTCATCTTGGCTAGCTTTCTTGCGTGCTTAGTCCCTACCTCCATATCTCATCATGTAGAATTTTTCTTTTGAGTTTCTATTCTATCAAGTGAACGCTGTTACCTGGATCTTTTCTTCTTTTGCTCATAGGAACCGTAAATTGGGTAACTGTTTTGCAAGCCAAGACACAATTGAAGTACATATAACTTTGTTTTGTATAGCTTGAGCAATTAATTTACATTAAATGAACTTTAATCAGCCAAGTGGATGCCAGTTCTGTGAGATATTTTAGCCAAGGATGTTGCAGTGTTGTTTCATAAATGTGGAGAACTATGGATAGATTCCTTTCTTTTGATACTCTTTACCAATTGTGTAATAAATTCATTCCTCCATTTTTCTGCAGTTGACCTCTACGGCAGATGCATCTGGAATCACAGCCCAACCTTCTATGGGTGTCCAAATTGTGCAAATTATTGTTGCCATGTTTGTCATGGACACATGGCAGTATTTTGTACATCGATACATGCATCAGAACAAGTTCTTGTATCGACATATCCACTCCCAACATCATAGATTGGTTGTCCCTTATGCAATTGGTGCTCTTTACAATCACCCACTTGAAGGTCTTTTGCTTGATACAGTTGGAGGTGCTATCTCATTCCTAATTTCTGGGATGACGGCTCGTACAGGAGTTATTTTCTTTTGCTTTGCCGTGATTAAAACAGTTGATGACCACTGTGGCCTTTGGTTGCCTGGCAATATCTTTCATTTATGCTTCCAGAACAACACGGCTTATCATGACATCCATCATCAACTTCAGGGCACAAAGTTTAATTACTCCCAGCCATTTTTCTCCATATGGGATAAACTCCTGGGGACTCACGTGCCTTACATCCTTGTGAAGCGAGCTGAAGGTGGCTATGAGGCAAGACTGGTAAAAGACTAGTGCAATCTGCAAATTTGTCTGTATCGGTTATTTCAAATTCACTTAAGCATAGCAATATTCCTTTGATTGAGTTGATGCCACTCTAGGGGAGTCGGATTACATATTTTCTTTTTGATGCTTGATAGCTTGGGTTCTGGCAGCAGTTTATATGGATTTGCATCCCCATTCTTGATCAATAGCTTATTGTAATGTTAAGTCATGCTATTGTATAAACGATGTGTAATAGTTGAGATTCTAGGTTGTCTAATATGTAACATGTGTGCTTAAACTGTGAACCGTTCTGTTTTTTTCTTATGCTTATATTGATGTATTTGGAAATTTGATTATGCAATTTCAGATATGTTAATTTCTTGCATGGGAAACATAATCACGCAGGGATTGGTTGCTTCAGCTTTCCATGTAAATTCTGAGCTTTGTATAAGCGTTTTTTTCCTTTGAAAGAGATGCCTTGACATTTACTCAAAACGTGAAACATCGTTGTATATGTTCGCCTCGTGTTTCTTTTTGTCTTATCAAAACCTTATAAATGAGCTATGATTGATAAGGTGAAGGCACTTTGGAATTGAAACCATAGCGTCAGAGTATCATTAAGTTAACGAATCAATTTTGCCTGTCCCATATGTTTAGGCACCAATCCAGTAGTGCCTTTATTGCCCTATCAACTATATAACGTGGTGAAGCCAGCCAACCAAACTTCAAGCTAGCTTTTTGCGCATCGGAAAATGGATCCTTTTAAGTTGAAAGGTTATACTTGTAGCCTAATCCTTTTAGTAGAATATGTGTATTTGAAAAATGTCGCAACTTTATAGGGGTAAGAATCAATATGAGCTTTACAGAATTGATGCACGATCCTTGAAAAGAGTTCTTGCATCTCCAAAGAGTGTAAAATTCGCTGAAGAGTATTCGTCGTTTGTATTGAAGATCTTAATGAATGCTTGTACAGCTCCCCAATCTTTTTGTCTCTTCAAAGAGTCATTCAAACAACTTAGTGTTACCAATAATCACCACAAGAACAAGAGCCTTCTTTAAACCTATGAAACCGCATCAGATCTCTCACCACAATTTCTCGATTGTATATCTTAGATATAAGCTTAATTACAGCATGGCAATCACCACATATTCTAAGGTTCTTAATGACTTGGATTGGTGTTCCCTCATCTGTACTAATCAAACCAAATGCCACAGCCAACTTCTCGCTGTGATGACACAAGGCGTGCTCCTTCTCTTCATCCCCAATATCATGTAGAACACAGCTGGTTTCAGCAACATATCCATGCTCCTTAATTCTGAACCCAATCTCATCCAACTGACCGTAAATCTCTCTCCAATTCTCATGACTCTTATCACCGTTGTAAAAGCTATGTACCATACCCTTGGTTTCGATGTAGCTAACCCCGGGGACCTTCTTAACATTTCTACTCATCATGGCCTCCCTCACTCTTCCCACATCAGTCCACCTCTCGTGTGCTGCATAAACATTGGACAACAAAACGAAATCACCATCATGTTTAGAACCCATTTCTACTAGTTTCCACGAAACTACTTCAGCCATTTCCACATTGCGATAAGTCTTGCAAGCACCAAGTAAAGTCTGCCAAAGTATCATGTCTGGCACCATGGGCATTGAATTTATAACTTCATAAGCCTCCTGAAGCCTCCCAGATCGACCTAACAAATCAACCATAGCTCCATAGTGCTTGACATTGGGTGTCACCCCACAGCTTTCCATCGAATTAAATAACCTATACCCCTCTTCCACTAAGCCTCCATGGTTACAAGAACTTAGCACTGCGATATATGATACAGCATCAGGAGTTACCCCAGCATGACCCATTTGCTGGAAGAGCTCAAGAGCTTTATGCCCATCACCATGCATAGCGTAACCCATCATCATTGTATTCCAAGTAACACGATTCTTCGTACAACTCACACCCTCGAATACCGAATAAGCCTTGTCAACAAGCCCACATTTAGAAAACATGTCAATAACAGCATTACAAACAATCACATTCGTATCTAACTTCTGATCCTTAATATACCCATGAATCTTTTCACCTTCCTTAAAAGCCCCCAGTTGCGAACATGCAGCGAGAGCGCCAAGAACTGTGATTTCATTGGGCTTAAATCCCTCAGACTCCATCCTCTTAAACAAAGCCACCGCCTCATTAGGCCTATCTCCTTGACCAAAACCTGAAATCAAAGCATTCCACGATGCAATGTCTCTCATAACCATTTCATCGAACACCTTTTCCGCGCTATCAAGATCGCCAACTTTCGCATAAACATCCAACAATGTAGTACCCAACAAAGAATCAGCGATAAACCCTTTACGCACAACATGCGAATGAAGCTGACAAGACTCGAAACGAGCCAAGACTCTAGCGCATGCTTTCAGAACGAAAGAGCAAGTGAGCGCGTCCACCCTGCAGGAAGTACGGAGCATTGTTTTGTACCAGGAAAAGGCGTCGACAGGAGCGGGGCTCTGGATGAGGCCGCGAAGAATGGCATTCCAATCGTTAGTAGAAGGGGTGAGGATTTGGCGGAAGGCATCGACGGCAAAGGAGAGGTTGCCGAGAGACAAAGCGCAGAACTCGAGGAGCTTAGAACGAGAAGGGCAGATAGGGAATTGGAACTGGCCCGTGGTAATAAGGTGAGCTTGAATTAGCTTTGCTTGTGCAATGGATTTGCTTCTGGAGAGAAACGAATCGAGCAATAAGTTGGCCATTCCATGGCATTAAGTTCGCTACCGGCTACCGCTGAGTTTCATTATCATCTGACTTTAGTATACATTATTTAGCGTATGTTTATTCATATTCATATTCATATTTCTTATTTTCTTTTTTTTGGGTAAAAATAACAAGTTTATTTGAAATTTTGATTTCTATTTTAATTTTGACTTTTTCTAATTTTCAAAAATTATAAAAATTATAAATTTTTTTTTCCTATTTCTTTCGTAATCTAATATATCATCAACTAAATATATTAATTAAAATAAGAATTACAAATAATTTAATTTAATATTATATATTTAATTAATTAAAATTAATTATTAATAAGAATTATGAATAATTTAATTTTACTTAATAATTTTTAATTAAATTAAATTAAATAATTATTAATAAATTTAATTCAATCTAAAATATCTTCAAAATATATACATTTCAAATAAATTTTGATTTAATAGTTAAAACATATTTAAAAATTAATTTTTAAATAAAAATTTAAAATATTTATTTTAATAAAATAATTTAATTTAATTAATAATTTGTTAATAAATATTATATAAAAATTAAAATAAATTTATTTAATAAAAATAATTTATATTTAAGTTTTGTCTAATATATAATTATTATCAGTGATAAATTGACATTAACAATCAAATAAGTGTTTGTTTTTATTTAAAAAAAACTAAAATTAAAATTAAAACTTACAACTAAAAAAACATAAGTGAAATTAAACAGCTTGTTAGTGTCATTCTTAACTATCATAAATTAACAATAACTTAACACATATTTTATCTTTTAACTGTTAACGATCGTCAGTTTTATATAATTTTGCATCTAATGTGTATTTTTCTAGATTTGTGGCTAAATTTGTATTATTTCAAATATCATCTTCATTATAATTCTCGTATAGAATTGAAGCAAAAATAAAATAATTTAGAATTCAAGTTGTGTAAATTTTCAAGTCACGCAGATAAATGGAGGCGCTTAAGATTGAAACGAAATGGAATTTATGTAAAATTTGAAGTTAAAAGATTCATAATTATTAATGAATTTGATTATGATTTAAAGGGTGTGATTATAATTTCTCCTTTAAAAGATAAATTAATGGATGAAAAAAAAGTGCAATAAAGATGACCAGCATCGAACTACATAAGCAAGCCAGCTAGAATATTAGTATGACAATACTAAGGAAGACTATATTTAGATCAGGAGAGAATAAGGTCAAACTAAGTTTTCATCCATTATTCTCATTATTTGATCATTTAAATTATTCATTCGTTCATTAATAATAGTTATTCTTACTGGTGAATCTATTACTTCTTAAATCATCAATAATAGTCATTCTTATTAGTGAATCTACTCCTTCTTAAATTGTAAATTTTAATAATATTTAGATAGTACGTATCCTATTTTATTTCTTTTTTCTTCTGAAATTTTTTGTAATTATTTACAAATTTGTTCTTGATCCATTAGATTGATACAGATATGTCCATTACATTGTAATTATTTACAAATTTGTTCTTGATCCATTAGATTGATACAGATATGTCCATTACATTGATCTATTCTGATAGGTATTTTATGTACGATTTTTTCGAAATAAATAATATTTTTCGATTGATTATACTTTTAAAAGGATGATAATTAATATCTTGTCCTGCTTTAAGATTTAAATTTGTTTTAGCTATTTGTTTTTATTTTTCATTTGATAATAGAGTAGTAATATGGAAGGTTCCAGTAGATTCAGTTAATTCTAAAGAGTATATATCTAATATATTATCTGAATTTATTTTTGTCATATTAATAAAAAATTCTTCGATGCCATGTTAAGATATTGTATGAATTTTGTAAGTCTTACTTATATAAATCATAGAGATGAGTTGCATTATCAAGTCTTTCTTTAATAGGTAATAATTGATTGTTATTTATGAAAAATTGAAAAACCATGGAGGATCTAAACAATGCATTACCTATAAAACAACAGGTGTTGTGTTAAATTTTTTATTAGACAATGAAATAAGAATAAAAAATACTATTGAGTTTCTTAATGCTCTTGACCTAATAAAAGCTTTCCATATTGTTACTAATGAAATTTATAAAGAATTTATTGACTTCCTATAAATAAAAAATTGAAAATGAAGAAAGAAAAAGCACCTTATGGCATTTAAATAATATACGTATATGTAATATCTGTTATTTAGAAGAATACGTTTGTGAATTTAAAAAATATTATTATAAATTGACACGTCCTAAACAAAAAATGTATATACAAATATTTATTCAAAAATTACCTTATCCAATAAATCAAACCATCGAAGAATTATTCTTAATAAAAAAAGCTAATTTAGTAGCTTATAACTTAGGAGAAGCTATCTCAGTAACTAAAGAAGTATTATCACAAAAATGTTTAGAAACAAAATTACATAAAAAATTAAGACATAAAGATATTCAATTATGTTGTTCTAAATATTCAAAAGTTCCTCAACAATATGGATGTGAATTTTCTACATATGCAAAACAAAAAAAACAACATAATTATAGCAGATATAAATGGCGAAAATATTCTAGAAACAAATATAAATATTTTCCACCTAAACCTTACAAGAAATGCTTTAGACAAAAAGCCTATAGACAATATAAACCTAAAAAGAAATATTGTCCTCAAAATAAAATAAAATGTAGATGTTGGTTATATAAAGAAGAATGTTATTATGCAAATAATTATCCAAAAAGAAATCAAAATAAATTTAAATAAAAATTAATATCTTAAATTCAACATTAAAATATAATTTAAAACCTATAGAATCAGAATATGAAACAGATTCAAGAATTTCTTCAATATATCAATATGATGTTCAAAGCTTAGAATCAACAACTAAATCTGAATACAACATTTATTCAAGTGATTATTCAGAATAAAAAATTAATGCTTATATAGACACAGGAGTTACTATTTGTATAGCTTCTAAAACATTATTAAAAATATTGAAAATGATTAAATAAACCATTACAAATAAGAATAGCCGATGGAAGTGTTAAGTATATATGGTATGTTAGCTATTATAATAATCTTCTTATCGAAAATTATACGTTTACTGTACCATCAATCTATCAACAAGAATCAAGGTTACCACCAATAATAGGAAACAATTTTCTTGAATTATATAATCCTTTTTGTCAATATTTATATTATATAACATTACAAACACCATTAATAAAAGCATTAAATCAAAAATCTATAATTCTTAAAATTCTTATATATCATACTACGTATTATAAAACATTACAATTAGTAACTGAACAACATTACAATTTGATCTTCTTAATAATATAACATTACAAAATGAAATAGAATCATTAATAGAAAAAAGTATGTAGTGAAAATCCACTTGACCCTATTAAAAATATAAATAATCAATTAATAGAGATAAAATTAAAAGATCCCACTCAAGAAATTAATATTAAAAATAATATCTCATATACACAACAGGATGTACAAGAATTTCTTAATGAATGTTCTGAATTATTACAAAAACAATTAATTTTACCTAGTATAAGTAAACATTCAGCCCTAACATTTTATATAAATAATCATTCAAAACAAAAACGTGGAAAAGACGAATGATTATTAATTATAAAGAATTAAATAAAGTTACAATTAGAGATGCATATAAATTACCTCGTAAAGATTATATTATAAATAGATTAAAAGGGTATCATTGGTTTACAATATTATATGCAAAATCAAGATATTGACAATTAAGATTATATGAAAATACGAAACTTTTAATAGCCTTTAGCTGTCCACCACAAAGATTGCTTAAGTAATTTGGTATCACTTTATCTTCAACTCGAGTTTTGAGTAACAAAGTGATATTAAAATTGCCAGGTAATCCCTGGGTTAACCCCACGTCACAGGTTCGAATCGTAGATCAATCATATGGAAATGAAATACTGCTTATATCAGTATGAGTTGCGCAAGCAGAACGTGGTAGATTGCTTAAGCAAATTTAGTATCGCCTTACCTTTAACTCAAGTTTTAGGTAGCAAAGGTTAAGGTTTTGATCATGTACCCTATTGAAGAAGGCCTTTGGCACCACATGTATATTGTTTTGCAGTAATAGATTTACCGGTTTAGTCATTTCTTTAAATATTTGAGAGTTCGTTTCTTGCCATATCTCGTACGTAGATGCTACAAGAGAAGGCTATAAGCTTTAAGGTGTTAAAGAAGATGAGTGATCATACATGTTAGTGGTCATCCACGAAATGGTTTGGCTCTATGGCTACTGACTCTAAAGACCAATTGCAAACTAGTTGTAATAAGTATAAGCACGTTAGGAGAGGAACAAAAACACATAAACACACAGAGACACGGTATTTGAACTATATTATCTTTAACTAATTTTCTTTTGGGCCAAGCTGGAATGAAAATGCTCCAGTAGAGGAATCGACAAAGTAATTGGAGGGAAGAGTTTGTCCATATAATGATGTCATCGTAAGATTACAAAAAATAGGGAACTTATTTATGTTGATTTGTGTAAGAGATTGGCATTTGGAGGTATTATTGGAAATTAATACTTTAATTGACTTATGTATTAAAGGGCAATTAGGAAATTTAATAAAGAGTCTCTGGACATTTGTGCCATTATGATGAGAAGCCTTAAAATTGATCGATGATCGTTCGTTTTTTTGAAAAAGAGTTTGTGTTATGTCTTTGCTTATAAGTTTTGTCTTATCAAAATTTACCATCACGTATGTAAGTGAGATAGAAACGTCAGGCAATAGACATACTAGTTAAGGATTTTGCATCTATAAATCGTTTTTGCTTATAAGTTTTGTGATAACATCACGTATGTAAGTGAGATAGAAACGTCGGGAAAGATACATGCTAGGTATGGATTTTGCATCTATAAATCGTTTCTGCATTACTAAGTAAACGAGAAAGTTCGGTATTCAGAAACTTTTTGTATTGGAATAAACATGAATATACATATGTGAGTTCTACGAATTTTAGATGTTGCCATATTTGTGAAGATTTCTTTCGTGTGTTATTAAAGCCATCGTTGTGAGAAATTCATGCTTCTCCTTTACTGTAGATTTCTCTAGAACCTTATGAGCCCTAATTTGAAAATTTTGGAAAACTCTAAATTTTGTTTGTCAATTGTATGCAAAATCTTAGGTTTTGATGATTATGAATGTTGAATCGATGCCTTGTATGTATAGAATAAGACGATAAATAAAGTAAGAGATTGAACACCAAGCGTCGGAATAGGATCCCAATGTTGGTTGATGACTACTAACTGCCAGCTTCAAGAGTTGAGAATCTCAGTGCTAGTTGTTGGTTACTAGCTGCTGGTTCGGGCTGGCAGTAAAACCTGAGCTCAACCGCCCAACCCAAAGTTAACTAGCCCAAAGCTTAAAAGTTTTAGAAAAATCATGTTGTTTTCTAATTTTTTAATTTTAAAAATTTTAAAAATTAGGACGAGTTTCAAGTCAGCAGGCTTGATTGAGCTTGGTAGTATGCCCTAGTCTCGGGACCAAGAAAATTTTTTTGGCTCAGACTTCGAGCCAGTTCATAATGTCATTTTCTATTTTTCAATCTAAAAATAAAAATTTTAGTCACCTTAAGATTCATACCACCCAGGCCTAATTGAACTCAAACTCGAGCCATATTTCCTAGGCCTAATTGGGCTTTAGGCTTAGCTTAGACTCGAGTAGAAATTTTAAGTTAGCCTCGAGCTTGAGTGGGCCTTACTTATTGCTGAGCTTGTTACTAGCAGGTGCTAGGAATGACATCCAACATTAGGTCTTACTAGCCTAATTTTTATTATTGTATTTTATTCCAAATATTATGTTTAAATTTCAATTGCTTATAATTTAATGATAATGAATATAATATTAAGGGTAAATTGAAACTCAATGCTACACAATGTTTTGAAATCGCTAAAAGGTGGTTTCTTTATTTTATAGTTAATAAGAATAAATGTACGTAATGCATACACATAATTAGTTGGGATTTGATATCCAAAGATAGTAAATATTTCCAGTTAGTGTATGAAATTACCGAATTATGTAGTTATTGGCATCGTTATATGTTGCATGGTATGTTAATGGGTTACCCAAAAGTAAACATTAATATGCAATTTATGAAGTTTTTCTAGTTGGTGCATTTGTAATTACCGAATTTTATACATTTTTGCACCATTATATATTCCATGGCATGTTTGTGATTACCCAAAGGTGAATATTAATATACAACTTTTAAAGTTTTTTTTTTCTAAATTTATGTAGCATGTTATTGTATGAATCAAAGCATTAATATTACGTTTACTTTCTTATAGCAATTATTATCCTGCTCCCAAATCTCTTATCTGTTATGATATTTAATGGCTAAACTTCTCTGAATTAAGTGAATAAATCCATTTCTACCCTTTGTTTTTAATTTGGATTTAGATTTGGCATTTAAAATTGAGAAATCAGATGCTTTGAATGTTTTGAGCACTGAAGAAGAGAAAATTCAACTGAACAATTGGGAAAGGTCAAACAAATTAAGTCTGGTGTATATGACAATTGTTGGCAATATTTAGTCTGCTTTTCCTAAAATCAAAAGTGTTAAGGAATTATTTAAGTTTATAGAAAAGCACTCCTAAGTTGCTAACAAGTCTCTTGCTGGGACTCTTATGGGTATATTGACTACCATAAAATTTGATAGATCACGTACTATACATGAACATATCATTGAGATGATGAACATTGCAACAATACTTCAGTCTCAAGGAGTAGAAGTGGATAAGAACTTCCTTATGTAGTTCATCTTTAACTTATTACCATCTAAGTATAGTCCCTACCAAATGAACTATAATACCAAGAAGGACAAATGAAATGTGCTTAAGTTGCAAGTATGTTGGTTCAGGAAGAGACTAGACTTAATAACCAAGGAAGGTACTCCTAATTATGTCAAGAATCAAGGAGCTAGTAAGAAAGGTGGAAAGAAGCATGACAAGAAAGTGAAGGGACCCTTCAAAGTTAGTATGGAATCCTCTAGATCCACAAGAAGGAACATGAAACAAACATTACTGAAGTTCCTTTTAATACTTGGTGGATTGATTATAATTGTACTACTAATGGTTCCAATACCTTGCAGGGATTCCGTATGACCTAAATCGTAAGATCAAATGAAAGTTTATCCATATAAGTAATGGAATGAGAGTTCTAATGGAAACTGTTAAGGCTTGTCGCTTAATTTTAGACATTAGATATCATTTGGATTTATATGAAAATTTTTAAATAACCTAGTATATCTAGTAATTTTCTTTATCCAAGTTTGATATATCTAGATACTTATTTAAATTTAGTAGTGGTAGTTTCAGTTTATATAAACATAACCGCATGATTGGTAGTGGTGTACTATGTAATGGTTTATACAAACTAAACCTTTAATGTTGTTTATATAAAAAACTTTATCGACATTGAATCTCAATATTGGTATTAAATGTGGTTTAATTAATGATAAATCCACTTATTTGCGACATAAATATTTAGGACACATTTCCAAAGAACTATTTGAAAGATTACTAAAGAGAAAAATACTTCCTGAATTAGATTTTACCAATCTTAACTTTTGTTTAGATTGTATAAGAGGAAAACAAACAAAACACACAATAAAGAAAGAAGTCATAAGAAACAATCAACTTCTTGAAATAATTCACATTGATGTGTTTAGACCATTTGATTTGCCTATTGTCATCAAATAAAAGTATTTTATTAGCTTTATGGATAACTATTCACGTTATGGATATATCTATTCGCTAAATTGTAAACTTCAAGTGGTAAACACCTTGGAGGTTTATATTAATAAGGTTGAAAGACAATTAGACAAAAAAGTGAAAATATTTAGGTTTGATAAAGGTGGTGAATATTATGATAAGTATGATGGAAATGGTTAAAATCATCGTCTTTTTGCTATATTTCTTAAAAGACATGATATTCATGCGTAATACATAATGTCAGGCACACCATAACAAATTCGTATGGTAGAATTGAGAATTAAGAATGACCCAGTAATTTTTTCACAAGCCATAAATAGTGAAAATTATAATAAATGGTTAGATGTCATGAAAGATGAGTTCAAACCTATATAACATAATGGTGTCTGGAAACTTGTGGAATTGCCAGAAGGTTACAAGAAATTTGGTTATAAGAAATTTGGTTATAAATAGGTCTTTAAGACCAAGTTTGACTATCTTAGTAAGCTAAAACATTATATGACCAGATTAGTTGTTAAAGGATCTACTTAGAAAGATAGAATTGATTATAAAGATATTTTCTTACCAATCTTTAAGAAGGATTCAATTAGAAAAATTATGGTTTGATGACTCATGATCTAGAATTACCATAGATGAATGTGAAGACTACCTTTCTGAATGGGGATTTAGAGAAAGAGTCTAATATAGAGCAACTAATAATTTACATAAAGGCTGGAAAGGAAGAAATGATGTGTAAAATGAAGAAGATAATATACAGGCTTAAACAAGCTTCCCGACAATGATATCATAAGGTTAATGATAATATTGTTTTCTTTTGGATTTAAACAAAAAGTTAATGATTGGTGTATATATTTGAAGGTCAATAGGAATAAGAGCATTTGTTTTGTCGTATATGTTAATAACATCTTACATGTAGCTAATGATCTTGATCTATTAAATGAGACTAAAAAACTTCTCTCTGGTTATTTTGAAATGAAAGATATAAGTGAGGCAACATATGTGATAGGAATAGAAATATTTCATGACAGATCCCTAGTTTAGAACATTATTTCCTGATTTTATCTTGAAATTTGTAAATTGTATCATTTAAAAATTTTGAACAATCATTTTGTAAATTATTTCATCAAATTAATAATTTTTTTCTTATCATTAATTAATTGAATCGATCTCTTTATATATAATCTCTTTTTTCATTTCCTATAATCCGATCCTCCTTTATCTTCCTGTTCATTTTATCAATATATTTTTGTTTTATATATTCATTCATTATAAAATATTAATTTTTATTAATCAATTGAAATCTGTAACTTCAAGTAATTAAAATTTTCACTTTATATATAATTTTTTTTCATTTTTTACAATCATATCTTTATTAATGAATTTCGTTTTATCTTATTTATTTCATCAATATAAGTACGTTTTATATATTCATTCATTATAAAATCTTAATTTTTATTAAGTAATTGAAAGTTGCAACTTCAATTAATTAAATTTATCACTTTATATATAATCTTTTTTTCATTTCCTATTATCTTATTCTCCTTCACCAAAGAATTTGGTTTCATCTTATTCATTTTATCAATATGTGTACATCTTATACATTCATTCATTATAAAATCTCAATTTTTATTAATCAATTGAAATTTGTAATTTTAATTAATTGAATTGATCACTTTATATATAATATTTTTTTCATTTCCTATAATCCTATCATCCTTCACTAATAAATTTTATCAATATATGTACCTTTTATATATTCATTCATTACAAAATGTCAATTTTTACTAATCAATTGAAATTGATAACATCAATTAATTGAATTTATCACTTTATATGTAATCTTTTTTTTCATTTCCTATAATCCTATCTTCCTTTGTTGATGAATTTTGTTTCATTGTATTCATTTTATCAATATATGTATGTTTTGTATATCTATTCATTATAAAATCTCAATTTTTATTAATCAAATAAAATTTATAATTTCAATTAATTGAATTTTTCCTATTATATTTTTAATTAAACAAATTTCTATTTAAAATGTAATAAAAATTAAAAAAAGTTAGGCCCGATCTGGCTTGAACCTTAAGCTTAACTTAAATGACTTAATCGGGCCTCAGGTTGGGCACGACTCACTTCCATCCCTATACACATCCAAATTGGTATATTTGCAGATCTAATCTCTTAAACTGAAATTCCAGATTTCCAGGCTTGGAGCAAATAAGGCTTATTGACGATATGCCAAGGCCGAGCCTCAACCACTTTCATTGCTTTAGCTTTGCTGGAGAATCTAAACAAGAAGACAACTTCTTCATTAACCAACACTTTAGTGAAACCATATTGCCTTCAGTTAGCAAAGGCAAGTTGGTGGAGAGGGATGCAAATTATATCAATGAAGATTACTCTAGAGTAGTAGCACAGAGGAAAAAGATAATAATGAGGGAGGCAGAAAGGCACAACACCATGGAAGAAAGCGTAATAACAAAGATTATTAAGGCAAAGAAGTTTTAAGGGAGGAAAAAGGGTAGCGATGTTAGTGAGAGAAGAGAGCTTTTCACACTAACCATTCTATGTTTAAAAAATTTGTGTGAAATAATTGGATGTACATAAATTCACTCTATTGACTTTTACTTATGTAGATTGTTGAAGTTTATAATTAGTAATTATATCCATTTAAAATTGTGACCTAAATTAGTAATCATGTTATTAAGGAAAAGATGTCTACCTTCATTTAAAAAAATTGAGATGACATTTAAAAAATGTCGCTTATGCTCGATAAAAGTTTCAAAAAAATTTTTTAATTAGTTTATGGTATGATTTGTTAGTTGCTTGTAAGTCGAAGCTTTTTACATGTTTATGTTTATTGTATATATATATAAAGTTAAATTGTTTTAAATGAGCTTATTTTTAAGTAATTATTGAATTATTTTGAGCTAAATATAAGTTAGTATAAGTATTTAAAGACCTAGATAATTGATGAATAATGCACGGCTTAAGAAAAGTTACAAAATGATACACAACCTAAGAAATTATTGTGTTAGAACTTGTATCCCTTTTTAAAAACAGATGGAGAAAGATACATGGCTTATGACACATCTATGTTATTATGCTCATAGCAGAAAATTATTTAAAAAATAGCAGAAACCTTAGAAAAAGTTGTCTTTCACTTTTTCTTTTATTCTATTCTTTATTTCTCAATAGGGTTAGCAGCCTCCTATCAATAAAGAACACAACCAAGAGCCATTTAAAATAGAGAGATAGATCAAAATTCATTATAAAGAAACTATATTTAGGCTTGGAATGGAAGAAACGCCCATGTATCAAAGAAATATGCCTGAAGTTACTTCTAACCTTTGACCAAATATGGTTAACTTTCTTTTCTCTCTTTTTAACTTGATTGTTAAACTAGACTCATATTATATTTCAACCAATGAAATTAGACATAGTTTTCGAGTTTAAGCTTAAACCCATAGATAAAGAGTTCATGCCTATAAAGTTATATTATATCATTTAACAAGTGATTAGTTGATCTCGAAGAACTTATGATTAACGATCTTAGAACCATATCTCCTTTTCTTGGTAAAGTATGGAACCAATGGCAAACTCTCCTCCTCCACCCATATAATTTCCCTTAAACTTCGATTATGCAAGTCTTCTAGATATGCTTAATAAGATACAAAACAAATAAAGACTTTGGTTGTAGTCGTGCAGTCTCAACTTATACCAGCATAAACTAGTGAGGTTAGGTTTGAACCACTTTAGAGCCCACAATAAGGAAATTCATGCAATTTGAAGCTTACCATAATCGACCACCCAACTGACGAATGTTTATAGATCAAAATAGTATATTGGACCCACTTATTGTGTACCATCATAGAACAACATTATCTCATGTATTGCATGAGCATAAATAGGAACATGTGTATGTTGATTTAAACATCCCTTTCATTATAGGCATATACTTGAAGCCTTTTTCAATAAAATTTAAATTGCCATCACTGGAAGCTTACAACATGTTGGCAAATCTATGTAGCTATATGATGCAATTTAAAGCAATGTTGATTTGCACATAGAAATAGATGATATTAAATGTTTCACATTCTCATCCACTTTGAAAAGTCCAACTAGAGGTTGAAAACAGACCCTTCTTGTACAATCAATAGCGAGTATAAACAGTTTAAGAATCATTTTGAGACTCACTTTGTGAGTTTTCTATAGGATCAACAATGCTAGAATGATTTTTAAGGATTTCCTTAATCAATAAAGGGATGATTGGCAAGATCTTATGCCTAATCTTAATTAGATCCTTGTAAGCTTGAAAACCACCAATAAACAATTATGTAGTGGCATTATAATTCTAGGTCTTGAAGTTGAAAAACACTTAAAAAATTTCTAGCTTAAATTGTTTCCTCGTGTAATATCTCTCCTTTTGTCAATTGAGCCTATCTAATCAATCATTTTCTTCTTCTAAACTTTTGAATTGAGCACTAAGGTAGCCGGTGTGATTTTGACTTATTATGTCATAAATTAGCAATTTGCTTCTATCCCTCAACTTATTTAACTCTTTAAACATCTTGTCATCTTCTTTTAAAGCATATCTAAGGGACTAATTTAACTTCTTAAAATGCAGGGCCACATGCTTATTATAGACAACCATAACATTAGGAGCTTATAAGAGAAAGAAAAAACTAATTCCAGTCTTAAATGGATTGTAATCAACACAATAGTAAAATCACAACTCATACTTAAGCCATATGATGCTTTAGGATCCTCCGAATTGTATTTCATCTAGCTTTATTAAAGAGGTTTTCATAATTGGGAAGCATAATCACACTACAAATTTACATCCCAATACCATTGGCCTTGAATAATGATTCACCCACTTTGACAAACGACCTTTCTTCTATCGTGGTGAGGTTAAAATATATTAGATAATGTCTACCAAGTTGGACTTTAGCAGGTTCATAGTCTACCTAGATGCAACTTGAGTTTCTAGCAGGTATGTGATCTTATCTTATATGGAAGGACCTTTTGAGTTGGAAACTTATCTCAGCTATGTCCCATCGACCTATTGTGACTTTTGCCATGCTTTCTCTTCTTAGACTCTTGAGGATTTGCCTTTGGATGTAAGTCTTCTGGTCTTGATCACAATGCATTTGAGATTCATTCTCTCAGTGATATAAAAATATTAATACATTTAAAAGCATATTTTAGTTGTTTAAATCAGTAATAAACATCAGACTTACGAGTCTATCTATTGAAGACTCCAATCACCAATAACAATTTCGTCTTCATTACATCTCTACGAGGAGGCAAGGACCTACTTTGCTCTATTAAAAATTTGACTTGGCTAGATAATAAACTAATAGAGTTTCCATTATATTGAAGGAAAAGTTGGGATCACTTCATATAAACATAACCCTCAATTGATATCTTCCTTCAAAGAGAGAAAAATTTCTTCTTCTTCTAGTTGTAGATATCTTTTGGTGTTTTATATTCTTTAATACTTATAATAGGCTAGACGTTTATACTATTCCACCCACAAAATCTACCTACATACCTTAATTAAATTAGATACATGAATAAGTTTTTGTTAAGTTCGATCTCTTCTCAGTAACATACTATCTCAATATCAAGCACCATGAGTAGGGATGCAATTGACGTAGACCCAAATCCATTTTCTCATCTAAGATGACAAAGAATTCATTAAAAGGTAACCTCATCCCACATCTAAACCTATCATGGTAGATGCATACCCCTATAGGTTTGCTAAAACAAACTTTTTCATGGGTTTGCGGTTTGACAATTCTTACGTATGGAGGAATGTTATGCTCTAACTGCATGTCATCTATGCTCACTTTATACCTGAACTTATACTTCTCAACACAAAACCCTCTATAAAACAAGGATATGGTTCAAGGGCACATGCTGATCACCCCCAAAGCTTAACTCTTCACTTATCATTATAACCTATATTGAACCACTGTAAATTTTGTCCTAGATGAGTCATTTGACCTAAGGGTGGAATAATCACTGCTAGATCTACTTCACCCAAATATTGATATCCACAAAATTGAAAAGACTTGAAATCCTAGGTATGTATGTACTAAGCCGACAGATCTACCTTCAACAAGGATAAGTTCACTAGTTTAACTAGAAATTCTTAAACAACATATCTATTGTAAATCAAAAGTTAAGATTTGTTAGAGCAAGTATATCGAAAGGGAATTTGGAAAAGTGGAATGGAAGAGGACTTGGAGGATAAGAAATTTTCTATTATCAGCTCTACTTACTTTTTAGCTTCACTTACATTGTGAGACTCGTCCACTATTTATAGAACTCACATAAGAGTTATATATTTAACTCCCATATACTGACAGTTAATACTTTTCTTTAAAATTCCATTATTTAATATAAAATCTGCTATTTATAGGAGTCACATGAGAGTTCTATATTTAACTCCCGCCTACTTACATTTAATACTTTTTTTCAAACTTCCATCATTTAATATAACATCCACCTGGCTTCTAACCATTAGATAATTCTAGATAGAAGATTATAGATAATGGGCCAAAATGTGGATCATAGGCTAAGACGATAATAAATTAAGAGTTAAACTTTTAGGCTTAGAAATCTGGTTTATTTTCTAACATTACCCTTTAAACTTGATTTTTGTGTGACTCTAAGTACACTTCTTAATCTTTCAAAATCTCTTTTCTTGAATGGCCTGGTAAGGATATCAACAACCTGTTCTCCAAATCTTGCAAACTGTAACTAAACTTCCTTTTTTATAATGCATTCCCTTATAAAATGTTAGTGTGTATCTATATATTTGCTTCTTTCATGAAAGACTAGACTCTTTCTAACGTTAGTGCATATTTGTTCTCAATATAGATCATTGTTGCTTTTTTTAATGCCATGTTGAGCTCCTTTATTGAATTACTTAGCCATAGTGCATGACAAACATAAGCAGTGGCTATAACACATTGAACTTCACAAGTGGATAGTGTAACAAATGGTTGCTTTTTGAGCTTCAAATGAATTCTAAATTTCCTATAAAGAATAGAAAACTGCTAAGACTCTTACAATCATCAATGTTTCTAGCTTAATCACTATATCAAATTAGCTTAAACTCATTAATATGAGTATAAAGGATCCCATAATCTAGATTGCCGTTGATATAGCATAAGATTCTTTTAGCAGCATCCAAACGAGTTATTTTGGAAGTTTTCATAAAGTGACTTATAAGTCCAACACCAAAGAGTATGTATATCCTTATGCAGGTGAGATACCTTAAAACTTCCAACTAGAATTTTATAGAGTGTTGAATTCACCATTTTCCTTCATCTTTCTTGGATAACTTTAATGCATATTCTACAGGTGTAGTGATTGGTTTGCAATTTTTCATATTGAATTTCTTATAAGTGATTCTATGGCATATCTTTCTTGTGAAATGAAAATTATTTCGACTATTTGTTTTACTTTAATGTGGAGATAGTAGCTCATAAGGTCAATGTAAGTCATTTCATATTCCCTAATCATTGTCTTCTTGAATTTTGTAATCATCTTTGGATTATTACTAATGAATATTAAATCATCCACATACAAGCACATAAGTAATATATCTCCTTTGTTATGCTTGAAGTAGAGAGAAAACTTATAAGAGCCTTTTGAGATTTTTTTTTTGAAATTAGCAATTTATATGATTATAACAATCTCTTGTGGCTTGATTTAATACATAAATAGCCTTTTTTAACTTGAGTACTTTATCTCTTTGCCCCTTTTCTTCATATCTCATTAGTTGTTCATGTAGCGTTCTTTTTCAAGATATCCATTTAAGAATGTACATTTTATTTCCATTTGATAAAATTTTCACTTATTTGTACTGCTAGAGAGATGATAAGTCTTATAGTTTCCAAGAAACCTACAGAAGCAAACACCTCGTCACAATCGACCCTGACCTTTTGATTGTAGCTTTTATCCACCAATCTTATTTTATATCTCTCAACTTCTCCTTTGGCATTTCTCTTTCATTTATAGACCTATTTCGTGCTAATTGTCTTGTGTCCTTTACGAAATGATGCTAGCTCACATGTGTCATTCTTTGTTATTGCCTTGATCTCTTTGTTTATAACTTCTAACCACTTTTATCTTTTATTGCTTCTTGAAAGTTTGTAAGCCAACAATCAACAAACAGACAAAGGAGGTTAAATTGATTGTTTAAATTTTCAGTGACCTCGTAAATTTCTTCTATACTTCGGTAGTGTTGGGCCTTTTCATTAGAACTCGAGCTTGATGAAGGATCTTGAACTTGTGATGAAGTAAGATTTGATGGTAGACTAATGATTTCTTTAGGTAGTTAATTATCTTTTGCTTCTACTTTAAATATAAGAAAGAAATCGTAGTTTTCATTCTCTTTAATACTCTAGTCTCATGAAGCTTCTAACCTTTAAAGAACTAGAGATAGCTGATGAAGACTAGCTTTTAACTTTTATGATCAAATTTACTATGCCTTCATTCGAAATGTGGACATAAGCTATGCTTCCAAAGACACAGTTGATTTACACTTGTTTCTTTTCCATTTTATACTTCTATTGAATTAATTTTGGAAAAACTTTTAGAGGCATTCCTATTGGACAGATATACTACACAACTCATAGACCCTTGGCATGTTTTGCCATTTTTTTTGTTTTTCCAACATGTTCTACATTATGTTAATAATTTTTCTTATTTTTTTCTTTTAGTTACACCATTTTATTACGGAGACCTTAAAATGATTAAAGGACAATGTATCCTATTATATTCACAGTACTTATTAAATTCTTTAAATGTGAACTCTCCTCCCTTGTCAGATCTCACTACTTTAATTTTATGGCACTCTCCTTTTCTATAACAACTTTGAACTTCTTGAACATGGTGTATGCCTAGGATTTTTATTTAAGAAAATATACCTAAATTTTATGGATAAAATCATCAATGAAGAGTCAAAAACACCTATTTTAATGAGAATTTGGATTTATCAGTCCATAAATATATGTGTGGATGAGCTCTAATGGCTTCTTTACTTTAGATGTAGCTTCTTTCGGAAAGTTTTTTCTAGTTTGCTTTCCAAAGAAGTAACCTTCGCATAGTTGATTAGGATGATTGATGGAAGGCAAACCTTTTACACTCTCCTTTCATGAGAGCAAATTTAATTTGTTAAAGTTTATATGACCAAACCTCAAATGGCAAAGCCAAGAATCCTCCTTTACATGCTTGTAGGCATTTAGCAATATCATTTTAAATATCTAAAAAGAATAATCTATTTCTTGTCATTGGTATTTTGGTAATCAAAACTTTTCTCTCATCCATTATTTTACAATGTTTGTTTTTAAATTCAATCTCATAGTTTTCGTTAAAAGTTGCCCCAAAACTTAATATATTATTTTTCATATCAGACACATTATAGACATCAGAAATGAATTTGTGCCTACTATCATTTAAGTAGATAAGAATGATACCTATTCCTTTTGTTGAAACTTGAGAGCCATTTCCAAATGTCATAACACCTTGTATACTTTATCAACATCAAAGAACATATCTTGACTTCTACTCATAAAGTTGATTTCTCCTATGTCAAGGTACATTATGCCATTAATAAAGTGAGCTCTATTTCTTCTTGATGACTTTTTGCGCAGTTTACCTTCTTATTCTCATTTTTGCTTTTGTTCTAACAATTTGATTTATAGTGCATATATATTTGACAATGGTAGCATTGAACTTGCACATTGTCATGCTTACTTGATGGATTGCTACATCCATGTCCCTAGGTAAAGGAAAAATTTAGCTTCCTTTTTCTTCTGGATTGCCTTGATAGTTTCCTCCTTTTCATCACATCCACTGCCTCTGACTCTACCATGTTCACGACCTCTGTGGTTTTGACCTTTATTGTTTATAGTAAGCTTGTTTTGATTTTTTTTTGTTTCTTAACCTTTATTCATAACCTTTTAGTGCCCGTATAAGTTCATCAACAGTTATGGAATTATATATTTTGATTCTAAAATTGCAATGACAATATAATCAAAGCTTGGAGTTAAAGATTGAAGAAGTTTCTCTATTACTTACGCATCATTCAGAACTTCTCCATATCTTTTTATTTCATTAACAACAACCAACATTCGATTACAATAATCCAAAATGGATTCGGAATCTTTCATATCAAGAGATTCAAACTCACAACAAAGAGTTTATAAATGTACCTTATTTACTTTATTAATGCCCTTGTGAGTATTTTGAAGAATCTCCCACTTTCTCAAACTCGACATCATCTAAGCATTTGTGGATGAGAATAAGGGTATATTAATCCATTCTTTTGGTCTTACGGAAAGCCTCTCTTTTGATAGGACTTAAAGAAGCCTTGTTTGGAGGTCTCTCATAACCTTCCTTTATCATCTTCAATAATTCATAAGAGGCTAGTGGAATCTTCACAGGAATACACCAACTTACATAGTCATCTTTGGTAAGGCGAGGTAACTGGAATGAAAACATGATATTTGCTTTCTTTTTTTTATTGACTAAGATAACCTAGCTCAGGTATCACTTTGTTGGAATAAAAATATTGGAAAAAGAATATGAAAAAGTGGAGTGAAAAAGGGCTTGGAAGAAAGGAATCTTTATATTATAAGCTCTTCTTATTTTTTCGACTTAGTTTACAATATGAGAGTCATATCCTATTTATAAAAGTCATGGGAGAGTTTTAGATTCAACTGTCACTTACATTTAATATGTTTTCTAACTTTTATCATCATCATCATCACACCTAGGCTGAATCCCGCATCAAAGTAGAGTATGGAGAGGTTTGATAGTACATAGTCTTACCCCTACATAGTAGAGATGTTGTTTCTAGTAGACTTATACGTAAATATGAAAATGAAAAAGTGATGCAGGTTAAAAGAGTAAATATGTAAAACTGATGTGCTAAAAAATTAGGTAAATAAAACTAAAATAAATAAGTCAATAAATAAAATCAAATCAAATCAAAGAAGAACACCTTATATGGTACCCAGACCTACTAATACCTAATAAGCTGGAAAGTACTACTCTTCTTATCTCTAGTTATGCTAGGAGTCCTTGCTCAGAAGCCTTGTGAGTATGATAATCCTACGGTATCAGATGGCGTCACGGGACCTTTTCCCATACACCTGTGTTGAAAAGCCAAGTAGTATGACAGAAAGACTTGTCCATGACTCGCAATTAGAAAAGACATATTGAACGTTGGTGTTGGACTTCCTAAGCAATAAATACGTTGTGCAAGCGTTATAGTAAACGTCTCCTAATAACTTACTCGACTGTTTTGGTGAACTTTAAAGGATAGCCTTTACCCTTATCCTAGCAAACCAGAATTTTCTATTTCTGGTCAATTCATCAGTGAGGGCCAACTCTGTCATACCTTTTTTGATCACTTCCCTCCAATTCTTGTATGGCCTCCATTTTCTCATTTTGTAGTCACTGAGAGTTATTTTCTCACAGCGTCGCATCGGAGTGCCTCCTGTAGACATACCCAAACCACCTAAGCCTGGTCTCTCTCAACTTGTCGACAATACTAGCCACTTGTAGTCTATCTCTCACCACACGATTCTGGACTTATCTCTTTTGGCAATGTCACACATCCATCGAAACATGTGCATCTTTACTATAACAACTGTCTTGTATGTCTACATTTGGGGGGCTAATATTCTGCTTCGTATAACATGGTTGGTCGAATCACCATTTTATAAAATTTCCGTTTGAGCTTTAAAAGAATCTTTTTATCACATAAAACCCCTGATGCGCTTCTCCATTTGATCCGCCCAGATCTAATACGATGGACTATATCAGCATCGATATTACCATCACTCTAAATGATGGACTCGAGATATTAAAAACTTGATTTTTGTGGTATGATGTCAGTACCAATTGCTACCGTCACCTCATGGACTATCTGGCTTCCTAAAAAGTTACATTCTAAATACTCCGTCTTAGTCTTGCTCATTTTAAAACCTTTCGACTATAACGTTTCTCTCCAACATTCTAACTTGAAATTGACCCTTCCTTGGTCTCATCCACAAGGACAATATCGTCAGCAAATAACATACACTAAGGTACTTCTCCTTTAATATGTTTGGTAAGCTCATCTAATACTAATGCGAACAGAAAAGGGCTTAAGGCGGAGCCTTGGTGTAGTACAATACTAATAGAGGACGTTTCTGTATTGCCTCCTATCGTCCTTACGCTAGTCATTTCTCCTTCATTCATATCCCTAATTATGCGTATATAAGTTATAGGAATTCTCTTTGCCTCCAAACACCTCCATAAGATTTTCCTAGGAACCCTGTCATATGCCTTCTCCAAATCAATAAAAACTATTTGTAAATCTCGTTTTCGTTTCCTGTAGCATTCCATTAGCCTATGGAGGAGATGTATCGCTTCTGTCGTGGACCTACTAGACATAAATCCAAATTAGTTGGCCGACATAGAAGCTGCTCTTCGGACTCTCTTTCCAATTAACTTCTCCCACAGCTTCATGGAGTGGCTTATTATTTTGATGCCTCTATAGTTGTGACAATGTTGGATGTCCCATTTGGCCTTGTACAATGGGATCAACCCATTCAAACTCCATTCATCCAACATTTTGGCTGAGTCTAAAAGCTGAACTAACTACTCAATACTGACAACTCTTATTCTCTTTCATACCTCTATTGGGATCTCATCCGACCCCATTGACCTTTAGCTCCCCATCTTCTAGCTTTTATCATCTAATATAAAATCCACATAACTCACCATTAGATTATTCTAAATAGTAAAATTTAAATAGTGGGTTAAATTGTGGGCCATAAACTATAAAGATAATAGATTAAGATTTCAAATTTTTGGATATAAAAATCAAATTTATTTTTCTAACAAGATTAAGCCAAAGAGAATAACAACAAAGGGTTTTATAAGAAACAATCACAGACTAAACTTTAATAAACAGTATGGAACAAAAACATGAACGCTCCATAGTTTGAGAATTCTTACCAATATTGAATATGCCTATAGCCTAACAAGCGACAAGATCAATCATTTTGAAAAAAAAATGTTTTAACGAGCTTATACTTTGTAATGAGGTCGTCACTATAAGGGGAACAAATCTTCTGTTCCCGTAAACAAATTTTTACTCTGTTTTATTAAATTTTATTCATACATTTATCTGGGATCTAACAAATGTGTGGATAAAATTAAACGACACAAGATTAGAATACCATAGACGATATAGAGTATTTCAGGTGCACCGTTAGAACATGCTTTCGTACAAATCAAAGATTTAATAACATGCTGGGGTTGAATTCAAATGTTGGCTTAAAGCTTAGTTAAGGCCTAATGATACAAAATAGTAGATAATCTTTGTGCAGGAAACAAAACAAAGAGTTCATACACCAAGGAAGTACGCAAAATGATGACACAGGACGCAATCTCGTATTTCTATGAACCACCGTATAAATATTTATGGTTTCTAATTATGGTGTCACTTTTCATCCTTTTATTAAATAAACTTTCTCTATCTCTTTTTAACTTGGTCATTGAAAGTCTAAAGGCAAAGCACTTCAACATTTGATTTTACAACTGGACCAGCAATGGCCCCCTTATTAGACACCCTCAAGCTATCCAAATATGGCATGAAGTGCCCATTCATGCAAAGTCCAAAGTAATCCTAACAGGTGACCAATGGAACTTCCCAGAAGCATTACAGTACTTGACCCCTCCCTACTCTCTTAACAGCCACAGAGGTGATGATTACTATTGTCTCAACTTCCTAGCTAATACATTCAGTATTGCTAAATTCAGAAAATGGCAGTCTCGTAACAACCCTACACAAGACTGGTTTCCTGTTGTCTGGCATAAAGCTTTAATGCCTAATTACTCTATCACATTATGGCTAGCAGTCCTCAATCGATTGAGCACAATGGACAGAATTCATTATATGTCTACCAATCCTGTTTGTGCTCTCTGTGGATCAGAGATGGAATCTAAGTATCACCTCTTCTTCAGATGTTCCTTCTCACAAGACCTATAAGAAAGGATTAAATCCCTAAATCATACTCCTAATGCAGGTTCCTCTATTACTGAAGCCTTGGATTGGCTTCAGAGGTCGTCAATTATTCCTAAATCTTCTGAGAGTATCTATGCCATCTCTCTCGCCTCATCTGTTAAGGAGATATGGCGAGAAAGGAACTATCGAAGATTTCAAAACAAATTCCATACAAAGCATGAGGTAACCAACTCTCTGATTAGAGGAATCAGAGAGAAAATCTTCATCTCTATCCATCTCGAAGATTTAAAACCTAATCTAGCTTTCTCATGGAGAATTAACTAACAGTATAAGGCTGATATAGAAAGGGGCTAGTATACGTACCAGGCTCCTCGGTTCTGGCCGTAACATACCCGGCTCTGGTAGACAGATCTGGACCTCTCACCACCACCATAGGAGGCAACAACCAGAGGAAAGGATTTCATTAAAATCTTATAGCAGAAGATGTGAAGACAACATCGTGTCTCAAGAAGAAGATGGTTACCTTTGAAGTTTATGATGATTCGGGGTTACTCCCTTCCTTGCGACATGCATCACCTGACTCCCTAATTGCCAGCTACAGACCCTAAGATGGAGGACGAAGAGAGACTTCTGCAGTGTAGATTCAAGAGGAAACGAACTTCCTCTACCCATTTCCCAATTTGGCGTACTCTGGAGGTGCACGAGGAATGAAGCTAACGATTTTACCCTAATTGCTGATCTTTGCCTTGTTTCTGTCTATGTAACTTGCTCATTCCACACGATGTCGTTCCATTAAAATGGCTTATATTATTTACGGTGTCGTCGTACTCATGAGGAGGCTCTTATGGGCCTTGAACTCTTTGTTACATTCCTTTATATTAATTTCATTCTTTTAACTTTTCAAAAAAAAAACATTTGATTTTACAAGTATGTCGACAGAAGTTCCACAAACCAGAGTTAAGACTATATTCTAATTCATTGTTCCAAGTTTAATTTCGGACACTTGAATCTAAAACCAAAACTTAAAAATTCAGGCCCACCAAAATTATACCATATCACATTACATCTCTCCAAATAAGTTAGTTACGAAGGCTACTCTACTCCAAGATTCCAAAAAATGTCTAATAAAGGCAGGAGTGAGTACACTTCCAGGTTAGATAAAGAGATACGTGTACGAAAATTACTTAAATGCTGGAAAAAAGATGATCTTTAAGCAGTCACTCATTAAATGTGATCAACATAAATGTGCATACGACTATTGCTCATAGTATTAGAACGAAAGAACGGTGATTGGGACATAGCGCGGCTGATCCATTCGGAAGATATGGGACAAGCAGTAAGGTGCAAGACAGCGTAAGTCCACTTGCCTTTGGATCTATTCTTCTCATCAATCCATTGCTGCCTCCCATCTTCTTTTCTTTTTTCCGCTTATCCGTTTCTCTACTTAACATACAAAGCTGATTGATATTGTCAATTATCATGAGGAAGTGATCATGATTCGACTTCCCCTCACAGGAACATTTGTTGTTGTTTGGAAGAACAAATTGGGCCAAACACATCGCCGTGTCTTTCAAACATGTACATACTTAACAATTTGCTGTCCAATCAGTTATTTGTGAGCCTGAACCCTTAAACTTGGGATTTGATCAAATGCACATGTAGGAATTAGGCACATTGTTTTGAATACCGTTCTGTACCGGCCGGTACCGGCCGGACGGTACCGTACCGGTCGGAAAACGGAACGGTACCGACCCTTTGGGTACCGGGTGTAAATACCGGTCGGTACCGGCCAATACCGGTCGGTACCGGCCGGTACCGGTAATACCGGCCAATACCGGCCGATACCGGAAATTTTCAAAAGTTTAGGGACTTT
>JANZXR010000003.1:22227599-22242071 GCA_027575705.1 Erythroxylum echinodendron
AAAACCAATTTGTGCATAGGGTGGTTAGATTCTGTGATTTGTTTCAGCAATACATAGTTTAGAAAATTAGACTTGCTTACGAAATTGGTAAGCATCTATAAAGTATATTAATTAATCATACCAAAGCTTATGAAAGTAATTAAGCATAGGAAAATGAGAGCTCAGGAGAGAGGATTTTGAGAAGTTGAGATCACGATCGACACATAATTTAAAAAAAAAAAGATAAAAGTGAACTTATCAGGATGTAATTAGATATGAATCAATAAAGTATATTTAAGAAATGTAGGGTAAATGATGATGCTCAATTGTTGCATTTAGTTATTCATTTTCTCTACTAGTAATTCTTAGCAATGCGATGGAAAAGACTGAAAAACTGAACACGCCAAACGTAAAATCTTATTGAATTTAGTTTGATTATTTAATTTAAGATATAATATAATTGTTCTGAATGTTAAAATTAATATTTTAAAACTAATAGTAATGAAATGAAACAAACTATAAAATCTTATTAGGTTCAAAAGTTTTTATTTAAAGTTATTCCCATTATTTTAATCAATGTTTGTGGCTAATTGTGTTGGAACTTTGGAGTTTCATAAAAAAAATCTAATTTCGATGTATATATAAAAAAGAGTTCTATAAATAGTTAGTAGTTGAATTCGGTTATAACCAGCGTAGAATAGCATGAATAAAAAATTTCAGTTACTAGACCACAAGCTTTCCGGACCTTTTCCCGTTTCAAAAGGCACAGCAAAAGGCACTCTCAGCTGTTGGATTAGTAACTTCTCTAACTATTACTTTCTGACTACTAGTCCCTTTTTCACCTCTTCTCTATTTCAATGAAACCCAAACAGTGTAATCTTTTCATTTCTCCTCCATACAATTATCACCCATAATTTGCACGTCTTCAATTTTGAAAGCTTTGATCGCCGGCCAGCGGTCTTGCTCTGGCGTGTACTCATACCTTTAAAGGTTAGCATGCTTAGCTTGGTCGTTTGTTCCTTTCGAGTCTTGTTCAAGTAAAAATTTCTTAATCCTACTTGTATGAATTTGGATGGGATGATCGATATAATGCCCCCTTTGACAATGTGTACATCTATTAACCATCTTATATTAGGAATTGAACATTAAATCAGGACTAATGGTGATAATTTTTAACGTTTATGTTCGTTTGTCTAACTGGGACTGCTGATTAGGTTTAACCATATCATGAGTTGCTTTATTTCATTGGAAACATTGTTTTTCGAAAATACTTCAACAAATTAGCAAGGATCATTCCATTCCAACAGCATTAATGGTTGGATGAAGTCATGCACACTCCAAGAAATACTACAATCGATATGCTACAAATTTTCTTTTCTGTATATATATATTTCAAAATACTTCAACTGTGAGGGTATTTTTATAAAAAGCTCTAGTCACGATAGATATGTGAGTATGATTTACAAAAGATATTAGTTTACACTTTACATTAATACAATATAATAGAAGGGTTTGGATGTCAAGAAAAGAAAAGGTTGTAAAGCTAAAGCCTCGACCTTCAGATATATAGTAATTACCTAGCTTGATTTATTACTGTAAAATAATTTACGACATATCATCTATAATATTATCGAGATTCATATGCGTTACAAATATTTGGTAAAGATATGTAGAGTTTGAATTTCCGTTAAGAATAAATTTAATATATATTTTAATTAGGGTCTTTTTATAATAATATGACTATTGTATTTCCTCAAGTCTTGTACGGTAATAAGTAGGAAAAAGAATAGAATATTTATTCACCAACTTTTGCTTATTTGGTTATTAGGAATAGATAGAACAGGGAATACAACTAGAATGATTTTTAAACTATTGTAGAGTTTTATTCTTAAGGGAGATGTAGCTATAAGCTGAAATCAAATAATAAAAATAAGAGATAAGAAAATATTATCATAATTATATTAATTATTAGTAAAATATGATATCATCAAAATTATATATTAGGATCTTTTATGTTAATTTCTCTAGCAATTGAAATTTCTATTCTTATAAAATTAATAATTTTATAATGATTAAAGTCTTTTGATTAATTATTTATAAAATACAAAGAATTTTATTAATTAATTATAAAATAAATCATATAATAACTAAATATGAATAAAAAATCATTATCATTTTGCATAATTATTAACTTTGTTTTGTCCCATACCAAATACGTATAATCAATAATTTTATTCTTATTTTTATTCCGATTTGCTCTCTATTCTTGTTCCTATTTTTTATTTCAGTTCTTTCGTTACTGATTAGTGATTACTTAGGGAGAACTTATTGTTACAGTTGCACATTTTTCCCGTTAACTAATCTGAACAAATGTTGGCTTACAATATACAAGTTGTTATATATTGTAATTACTACTTTTGGCTGTGGCAATATGTTGTTTGATAACCGTCTTGCATGAAATATACTCTTAAACAATGTTGATGAATGCTTTTTTTTTTTTTTGGAGTACGAGTAAACTACAATGTCCTGCTAAAATATTTATCAATTTTCATTTATTATTTATGCAGTTCCGTCAAGAGAAATAGCATTGTCAATGGCAGATCCGAAAACAACTTAAATATTACATATGAAGAACAAATTCACGCGGCTGATCAACATATGTGTCTCTCAGGACTAGTGATTAAGTTTTGGAGTCAAGAGTGTAATTGCAATGGAGTACAGTGATGGATTTGTATCGAAAGAGCACCGAGAGCTTGCAAGATCGGCTTCAGAGGGTGCAGATCCGTTATCTGTTTATCCATTAGATCTCTCAATGTCGCCAAAGTCTAAAAGAATGTCAAATTCACCAAAGTCGCCAAGGTCCCCAGATGGTCAGGGAAAGAATGGAACAAGCACAGGAAGTCCAGGCAAGGGAAGTTCTCTTAAGCATGATAGACATCCACATTCTCAGATAGATGGACGACCAAAAAAGGGTAAGTCTCTTGCTAGAGAGTTAACAGGCTAAGTGCCTTAAAATACTTATATGAAGAACACAACCAAAAAAATTTATGATAATGCTATTTAGTAGTATATATATTAAATTTTGATAATAAATTTTATCTAAAAAAATGGTTGAGAATACAATAAATAATTGAATACAAACTTTTAATGACCATGTTGATCTATCTGACAGGTGGCTCGGGAGGTAAGGGTGCATGGGGAGGACTGCTTGATACAGATGACAACTCCTGTTTAGATGCTAATGACCCAAACTATGGTAGCAGTGCGGTAGGCAAAAATTTAAGAAAGATTCTTAATTTAATGCTATTTATTTATTTACCTTCCTAAAAACATAATTTGAATGGCTGCTTACGATTGCAGGAATGTAATGATATTGGTACGACAAATGCGGATTTCGATGATTATAAAAAGAAGACAACAATCATATTGGAAGAATATTTCACAAACGATGATATAGTCTCGACCACTAATGAATTAAGAGATCTCGGAATGCCCGGATATCATTACTATTTGGTGAAGAAACTGATTTCTATGGCTATGGACCGACATGATAGGGAGAAAGAAATGGCTGCTGTGTTGTTATCATCTATATATGTTGATATAATTGATCCCGCCCAAGTTTACAAAGGCTTTGAGAAATTAGTGCAATCAGCGGATGACTTAATTGTAGATATACCAGACATTGTTGATGTCCTCGCATTATTCATAGCTAGAGCTGTAGTTGATGACATACTCCCACCGGCCTTTCTGAAAAAACAAAAGTCGTTTTTAGCTGCTGACTCAAAAGGTTTGGAAGCCCTACAAAGATCTGAAAAATGTTATCTAGCAGCTCCTCTTCACACAGAAATTATTGAACGACGATGGGGAGGCAACAAGAATAGAACGGTCGAGGATGTAAAGGCTAAGATAAACAATTTGTTGATAGAATATGTAGCTAGTGGTGACAAGAAGGAGGCTTTTAGGTGCATCAAGGATTTAAAAGTACCTTTCTTTCACCACGAAATAATTAAAAGAGCTCTTCTAATGGCCATGGATAAGCAACAAGCTGAAGGAAGACTGCTTGATTTGATGAAAGAAGCTAGTGAAGAAGGTTTGATTAATTCTAGCCAAATAATAAAAGGGTTTGGTCGAATGATTGACGTCATAGATGACTTGTCACTTGACATTCCAAATGCTCGGTGGTTGCTACAGTGCTTGATCTCCGAGGCAGCATCAGAAGGTTGGTTAAGTGCTTCATCTCTGAAGTCAGTGTCTTCAGCATCAAGAAAGCAAGATATCGAGGATAATGATATTAAAGTTTTCAAAATGAAGGCTGAATCTATCATCAAGGAGTATTTCTTAACAGGAGATATTTCTGAGGTCAACAGTTGTCTTGAATCAGAAAACAATATTTGTTCATCAGAATTAAACGCTATCTTTGTTAAAAGACTTATCACTTTGTCAATGGATCGCAAGAACAGGGAGAAAGAAATGGCTTCTGTTCTACTGTCATCTTTGTGTTTCGCAACAGAGGATTTCATGAACGGGTTCCATATGTTGATAGACTCTGCTGAAGACACTGCCTTGGATCATCCAATTGTTGTTGAGGATCTTGCAATGTTCCTATCTAGAGCAGTGATTGATGAAGTATTAGCCCCTCAGCACTTGCAGGAACTTGAAAATCAATTTTTGGGGGGGAACAAAGTCATCCAAATGGCAAAGTCATTGCTTAAGGCTCGGCTTTCTGGGGAGCGAATTTTAAGGTGTTGGGGTGGTGGAGGAAATGGCAAGCATGGATGGGCATTAGAGGATGTTAAAGACAAAATTGGAAAGCTATTAGAAGAATTTGAGTCAGGAGGGGATGTCAAGGAAGCCAGTCATTGCATAAAGGAGTTGGGGATGCCGTTCTTTCACCATGAGATCATTAAAAAAGTTTTAATAGCAATCATTGAGAAGAAGAATGAAAAGTTATGGGGTTTGCTTGATCGATGTTTTTGCAGTGGCCTTATAACCCAATACCAAATGACCAAAGGCTTTGAGAGAGTAGCAGAATCTCTAGATGACTTAATTCTGGATGTGCCTTACGCTGAAAACCAATTTGTGCATTATGTTGAAAGAGCAAAACTTGCAGGGTGGCTAGATTCTTTGTTTTGGTTCCACAAGTCAAGAAACAGTTTAGAACATGGGACTTGCTTATGAAATTGATAAGCATCTAATATAAACTATACCATCACTTAACCCTATCTTGTTGTCATTAGTGGTCGACTTGTACAAAAGAAAAAAGGTACCTAATTATTGAATTACTTGTTAGCTCGTGGGATGCCGAAACCACTCTCTGAAAACTATACATAGTTCGGCCAAAACAAGAGAACAGACGTCTTCTTGTACAATTGTTATAGATTTTTTTTTCAATTTTCATTTTATTCCTCAATTTGATGTCCTAGAAACATTTTGTTCTTAAGATAAGAATTGATGATATTGCTAATTTTAATAGAATAATTACGGTATTCCTTTATGCATGGCAGCATTAGCGATTTTATAATTTTCGTCAGACTCTATGTCATAGCTTAATTGTTTTAATTATTCATTAGCTTCTCTGCTGTAGTATCTGGTATTATAATATTAATTATTTTATCATTGAAGAAAACTTAAGAGGAAATTAATAAGATGAAACAAAACTTCTTTTCTCGGTTATACTATGCCAATAGTTTCATACATAAGGATTAAGTTGGTTCATGTCACTACAACAGAAAAGGCAACGAAAAAATTAACGACAATATATTCATCGCCAAAAATGTCGTCAAATCCTCGTATTCGAATGCTATAGGCGACATTTTTCCCTAATCATCGCTAATAATTTTTGTCTAGGCTTTATTTTTGTAGCAAAAAACTATTAACGAGGTTTAGGGAAATTGCCACCAATAAATTTTCGCTACACTTAGTTTTCGTAGTTAAAGATTATTAACTACATTTTTGGACCAGAAACGTAGCTAAAATTTAAAACATAATGTAGAAGAATATTTTTAGCTACGTTTTGTAAAATTTAGTCGAATTTTTAATATACATTTTAACTAAATGTTATACCATGTTAATTATAATTATTTGTGACATTTTTAATTCATATTATTGTTTATAATATTTAGATTTTTGTTATTAATTTATTATAAAAATATAATAAAAATAATTGATAATTTGAAGCATTGTACATAAAAATAAAATTTTATTAAATTTGATCATGTACAAGATTTTATTTACAACTTCAAAAATACTTATATACAAAAAATATAGAGATTTGTTTACAAGATACAATACAAATCACTCAGCTTCTTTTTATCATCATTGCTTTCATAATTCGGGTAAGCATTTTTTGAGGTACTTATCATGCTTGGCCAACTTTTTTTAAGTATGTTGTAATTCAACCTTAAGTATCTTGTTTTTCTCTTCAAGACGTTCAGCGTATGTTAATCTTGATGAGGATGAAACAATTTATTTAGCGTCAAACTCAAGACCTTTGACATATCCAGATTATGCACCAAGCACCCTGTTGCAAACATCTTCTACATTTATCTCATTGCCCTCAGATATTGATGTTTGCAGCAACTCTTGCATCTTATTCTAAAATTAAAAAAACAAAACCAATATTCAATGCATATATTATTAGTTAGTACTACATAAATAAATAAACTTAAAATTTAAATAATTTTATCACACTCTTGTCTATGTAGTTTTGAACCTTAGTTGTTAGGAGTTTACATTTTTCCTCTAGTCATCTTGGTTTTCTCACATTTTTCCTAAATAAAGACAAACATATAGTCATTAAATCATCTAACAAGATCAACGGAAGCAAATGTGAAGGGAAAGTAAACAAACCTGAACATTGGAAGAGACTCAATAATCACACAAATTGTTCCAATTTTCTAAAGACATCCATTCCAAAACATGTCTCCTTGCCTCTTCATCACAAAGAAAAGTTTTGTAATACTGATGTAGCTTATAATGACGATCCCTAGTCTTTTGTTTTAACAATGAAGTGACACAATTTGAAACATCAGGATTGTAGATGTTGACAATATTCAATTTCATCTGTGTACAATAAGTAAAAGTGTAATTAATCTTAAAATAAGTAAAACAATATTACATATAGTTAAATAAATTAAAAAAATTTCAAAACTTTATCCAAAGCATTCTCAAACAAGTTGTCTTGCTTCAAGTCCTCAGCATACTTTAGGCAAGGTAATTCTATTTAAAGATTTATAAATTTTTAAAATGAGATTATTGCTAGCTAAATTTATATTTATACTTAAAATCATTGTTAATAATATTTAATTTGATTTTTATGAATATGATATTAATTTTTATTATTTTTTACTCTATTGCAATTATTTATGTAATGATATATGAATGTATACATAATAATTGTAATTAATATAATGATTTATGCATATATAGAACAATCTTTAGAGAGAAAACACCTATCTTATAATAAGCGCCATTAACAAGCATGGTCAAAAGGACAATGTAACCCACAACTACTAACAAAGCATAAAAACGACAATGTTCTTGTAAGTACACCATATAAATAAGGTCAATAAATTCTCCCCAACTGAAAGAGCCTTCATATGCTTCCCAAATAGGGATGAACTATCGAAGGTGATCTTCTTCTCCGAGCTGGTCAAGTTGCCAGGTATGGGTTTCTTTGTCTTGCTTCTTACCTTTTCTTCTTCTTTTTACCTTTAGTCGTTGTTCTTGCATCCATTTTCTGTTTTATTTCTGCATCTTATTGATTACCTATGGTTGACTAAACATGTCAATGAGTTGAGCCAGGCCCAGTCGGGATGGACCAACTCGTTGCCCGACCCATGGTTCGAGATATGGCTCGGTGGGTTCACGGGCCAGTAGGCCGACCTGGCCTGCTGATTTATTTTTTAAAAGAAAAATTCAAAACGACATTTTTTAATAAAAAACGACGTCGTTTTAATAAAAAATGATGTCGTTTCAGAAAAATAGACGGGCTGGATCAGGCCAAAATTGCCATCTCTGTGGTTGACCTTATTGTTTCTGCACTTCATTATGTTTTGAAGACTGGATTCAAGAAATTCATGAAATCTGTAGCTTGCTCCAAATGTAAAATTTGCTTTGTTTATTATTGATGAAATTTTGTCATATCTCCATTATTTCTCTTTTAGACTTGGTGAAACTTCAATTCTTTTTGATATAGAAGGATTGGTGGAACTGTCGTAGAATTTTAAGACTCTTCTAACTTGCACTTCCATTTTAAAAATTAGTATGTGAACCTTTATTTATGGGGAATTAAGGGATTTTGAAATATCATTTAAATGTCAAGTGGCATCGTGTAATTGACTATACGATTCTTTTCTTTTTTATTTAAATCCCCGTTCACTTTTGAAATCAATTGTAAATTATACTAGGTGAAGTCTATAACTAGATGAGGCAATGAAACTTTTTCTAATAGAAATTTATGGATCACCGTTCAATAAGCCATCCATTCACTTCGAGATTATTTTAAGACAAATCTACATATAATAAAAAATGAAGTAGTTACCTCAATAATATTTACTAATATTCCTCAAGTACTTAAGTCGACCACTCATTTCAGAATAGGTGCCAATATATTATGGATTTATTTTTTATCTAAAAGATCTATATTATGGCATTTAAAGAATTTTTTGTCCTTTTATTCAATATAATCCTATAATTATATTCTCTTATTTTTTATCTTCTGTTAGTATTTAAAACAGAATGAAGTACAAAAATACTAATCCATAATAGTACATACAAAGTTAACATTCTCAACCTTGTCATATAAAGTAGTCTCAGTTAATAGATCACAAAATTTGGGATTGTAGAATATTGGAACATTCAAACAAGAAGTTTTCTATTATTAAAGATGTCAGATCACTTATTAATTTGTGTCATCTACTTTGGGTTTTATTTATCTTTAACAATGACTTGCAAACATAGAATGTGCTTGTATAGGGGATTTTTAAATGGACAAAAAAATAAAGTTTTAATGGTTTTGCCTCTTTTATTGATATTTTTTAATTGCATATAACTTCATATAATTTTTTGTTTCCTTATTAAAGTGTACACTCTGCTCCTATATTAATTATATTTATGACTTTTTTCTTTTTATTGAATTTTCATAATAAAACTAAAACACGAATGTCGATGTGGCAACTAGTTTCTGATGACAGAAATAAGCTTCGATGGGAGGAACGTAACAAAATTCTCCCTAATAAAGAACAAATTGATGAACAAAAAATCTCCTCATCAAAGACTGATCACCCCTTGCTTGTAATAGTCGATCTTCTTCTTTAAAGTTTTTGTTATCATTCGAATCAATTCTCTTTGTTTATTATCTATATCTCATTTTCTATTAGGAAGCTATTAGATGAACGTCTGATTGTATATACTATGTGTTTTATAAAGCTTTCTCGAATCTTTAAGAGAACGTAGATGGAAATAGAGGTAGTGGCAATGTCTCGATGGCCCATACAAGATTAGGAAAATTGATTATTTTGGAACAATCATCAATGGCAAAAATTATGTCTATTCATTCTGATGATGATGGAGTCATTCAATCGGGTGTGATTATGTTCCAATTTAGGTTCCTTATAGAGTTTAATTAGATTTGATTCCTCTATACTATTTGTTCCTTAGGTGAAATGTATGGTATGTGCGTTTCATCTAATTTAGTGATCCATACTATATCTGAGAAATCATTAACTACATCTTCTGCTAGTTTAGTTAAAGCCAAGAAGTTGTTGGAGAGAGTGTCAATAAACCAACTCTTTTTGAAAGGTCTTTCATTGTTTCAATTGATGCCTTCGAATGTCTAAAGAGTCTTCTTGGGAATCTAGACATAGGAAACTCCTTTATCTTATCTTTCAAGTCTCGTGTCACTTAGCATTTAGAAAAATAATTATTTCTTTTGTTTTCGAAGGTATAGGCATGAAACTTTATTTATTGTATTGTCTGTAAGAACTGGTAAACTTCTAGTTAAAATCTTGTATTACTTATCATATATCATTATATTATATTACTTACCATATATTAATATTTATTGTTTTTTTGTAAGAATCATATATCATTATATTAAAAACTTCATATTAAAACTATTTGATGACAACATATTAAATGGTGTTTTGGATGAGGAAGTTTATGTGCAACAACCAAAAGGGTATGAAGTGGCTGGTTAAGAAAATAAAGTGTACAAGTTAAGGAAAGCTCTTTATAGCTTAAAGCAAGCTCCACGATCCTAGTATGCGAGGATTATATGCTTCTTCAATACTTGTGGATTTGTCAGAAGTTCTAATGAGTCTACTCTTTATGTTAATTCTAAAGCTGATGATGTTTTGATGGTATGTCTTTATATTGATGATCTCATTTACATTAGTAATAGTGCTGTCATAATGAATGAGTTTAAAAATTCTATAGTGCATGAATGTAAGATGACAGATTTGGGGTTAATGAGTTATTTTCTTAGACTTGAAGTGAAGCAAAGTGATGAGGGAATTTTCAATTTACAAGAAAAATATATTAAAGATCTTCTTGAGAAGTACAAGCTGCAAGAATGTAATCTAGTGAGATTAAAAATTAGAAGCTTAGTTTGAATGAAGGTGAAGAGAAGGTTGATGCTCAAAATTATAGAAGCTTATTTGGAAGTTTGTTATATCTTACTAACACCAGACCTGATATCTCATTTACTGCTAGGGTTCTGTGAAGATTTATGCAAATTCCAAGTATTCAACACTTTAGAGCTACTAAGAGGGTGTTGAGATACTTGAAGGGGAGGAGCTCATTTGGTATTCTTTATGCCAAAACTGATGATTTTGGTTTGTTTGCTTTTTTTTTACAGTGATTGGGCAGGTTCAATTGATGATTGAAGGAGCACCATAGGTTATATTTTTACAATGGGTTCTGGTGCCATTTCATGGAGTTTAAGGAAACAACCATATACTACATTATCATCTTCTAAGGTTGAGTATATAGCTATCAATTCAGCTGCATGTCACGCTACATGGCTAAGAAGAATTTTGGATGACATAAAACAACCACAAGTAGAAGCTGCAACCATTTTTTGTGATAATCAAACAAAATTGCAATGACCAAAAATCTAATATTTCATAAACGCACAAGACATATTAAAACTGGGCATCACTTTATCAAGGAGCTTGTGGAAAAAGGGAGTGTTAAAGTTATCCATTGTGGTACAAGTATTCAAGTGGCTGATATTTTCACTAAGTCACTTCGATTAGAAAAGTTCAAGAGTTTGAGAGAGTTATTGGTGTTACTGATTTCTGCATTAAGGGGGAGTATGTTGGAAACTAATGCAAAAATTGTTTTACTGGTCTTCAAATTAAGTTGTTAGTTTGTTCCTATTCTTTAGGGTCAAGCTACTATTTTTGGAGACATGTTTCTAATCGTGAGTAGTGTGATAGTGGAGTAGTGTGTCCTCGCTTTTTTGTTAAGTTATTATTTCTTTTGTGTATAAAATGCTTTGATTAGATGAATTAAAATTGCGATAGTTCTACCCATCTTGTTCTTGCCTACAACTTGTACGTTAAAAGTTCTCTTAGAGCTATTATATTTTCCAATAACCTATTCTCCAACATCTAATAGCTATTATATTTTCCAGCAGCCTATTCTCTAATAGACTCAGCTCTCTTTAAATGTTGATTTCATTGAAACTAAGCTGCTCACTTTGATTTGTCTCGAGAGCTTGCTAGTGTTAAAATAATAAAAACTTAAAAAATGGTTAAAAAATTTATAAAATAGTATTTCAATAACAAATGATTTAGATAAATAATATTAAAATGAACTTGAATACATTCTTTAGATTTTTGGTATTATATTTTTGTCACTTCATTATCAGGGGTGCCAATGTCACTATAGCAGGGCAATTACATAATGACTAAACCAAAACACAAACCAAAGATAGTGTTGGTGTTGACAATTAAAACTGCTTAATTAGGTTCTTACTAATTGAATTCTATTTTCTAATAAACATACTAGTATTACGAATTATATGACTTTTCTATTATATATTAAGAGTGTTTAATAAGAAAAGATTGTATGAACTACTTGATATTTATTTATTTATTTATTATGTTAATTGTGGATCGAAGAAGAATAATCATCGCCTAATCTTGATTATAATGAATTTTGAAAAGTGATTTAAAAAATACATTTATTACAACAAATTAATTAATAATATCTAAGGATCACTAATATTTTATTTTATACATATTTTAAAATAAAAAGTATAATATATTATAATAAAATAATTTTATATATTATTAGTCTGTAATTTATTTAAATACAGTAGAAGTTGGTGTAAATATGTTTAAAAGTCTTTAAATAATGCTATAGAATTTAGAATTTTCGATCATGATAAAACACAATTTTCTTCAGAAACACAATTTTAGTTATTAAGATTATTTTAATTTTAATTTTAGATTTAATTTTTAGTTTGAATCATTAAATTTGTTGTTATTTTATTATACATTAATAGATATTGATTCATTATTTTGTTGTGAATCGAGATCATTAAAATAATAAGGCAAATAAGAAAAAAATCTTAAATGTAGGGTTTTACGTGGTTTAGTTTTAAGCTCCTGTCCATGAACAAAGGACGAGTAGCGAAATTTCATTAAAGAGAAAAGACAATAATTACAAGGAGATAAAAAATCAAATTCAAAACTCAAAATTACTAAAAAATCATAACTTTTAAGATACAAAATACACTCAAATATTATTTATTATTTGGTGTGTATAATTCCTGGAATGATTTGGAAAATGGTTTCATAATCCTTTTATAGAATTAATGTCTTTTGCATTTGAAAAGATAAATTAATGATCTTAAATATTTTAGATGATCAAGAATACGAGTGGCTAAATGTTTTTCTTTTTGTAACCGAGTGTTATGCTTAATCTCCAAGTAGTGAGAAGTGAAATCCCACTTCATAAATCTCTATCTTGTCTTTAGCTGCTATTAAAAGTTACTTCACTATACCCTACGCATATAGCCAATTAAGGATATCAAATGCTATAAATAGAACTCAAATCCAAGCAAAGCTTAAACTTAGTTATTGGAAGAGACTTTACCGACATGTATGCGTGATTATCTTTGATACAAGTCTATTCTACCACTATATGTCCTTTAGAAACCACTTCTTGAATGTAGTAGTATATGATGTCAATGTTCTTTGTTCTTCTATGAAACATTTAATCAAAGATAAAATATATATAGTACTTTAACTATTATAAAAGACAACTATGGCCCTTTAATCCACACTAAGCTCATCATACAGGCCTTGTAACCAAATGACCTCTTTGACTGCCTCAATCATTGCCATAGACAAAGCAAATAAGGCAAGGTTGACTTCTAACTAATAACATAATTACACAATCATAATACAAAACTGGTAAGTGGTCTCTTTTTTCTAAGATTAATAACATAGTCTAAGTCAACTTAACCAACTAAGCTTCTTTTGCTTGTTACAAATTCCAAACAAGTATCAATTGAAGCTCGCATATATCTAAAATCTATTTCCATATCTACCAATGCACTTTTCCATAGTTAGCCCTGCATATGTTCACTACAACATCAACATGTGAAATGTATGGATGTGTACATACTATGACACTTTGATCATGATTTTGATTAAGTTGATTCTTGTTAGACCCTGTGTTTGGAGCCCAACGTTCATGCTCTGATACCATACTTGTTAAACTCCGTTTCAGGAGTCTAACTCATTACTCTGATACCACATCTGTTGGACCCAAATTTTTTTGGAGCCCAACGTTCGGAATCATCATAACACGTGAGTATGCATATTACCTTGAGGGTTATCTCTATGAACCTGTATTAGCCATTTTTCACAAGAGTGGTGTGCCCACACTAATCAATTACCAAAATCATAATTGAATTCTTCAACATAATTGTATCTCCAAAACTCTAGTTGTGTTGTAGGGATAGAAGAATGTGTTAAGAAACCATTGCTTCAAGAATCACTTCATTTGGGGGTTGGACGATTAAGCTATGGCCAAAACACTTAAACTATGTTTATATTCTCAATCATATTGTACCTATCTTGGGAGAATTAGCATAACTTTCTTTAGAAATCTTGGAATGAGACCACTCTCAGACCATTTCAAAGAAGACTTCTTTATCTACAACTTCCATGAAGAACACAAAGCGAGATTATGCTTCAAAAATGGGTCAAAATCGAAATTTACTGTAGTTGTCCCGAGAGTGTCCATTTAACGGACATAAAGTCCCTTCAAACGAACATAGACTGAGCTGGGACATTTTCAGACCAGAGAAGGTCTGCTTAGCGGACATTCAAGTCTGTTTAATGGACAGCTACGGGTTAAATTCCACATTTCCAACTCCTTAAGCTACCTAGGACCTATCTTATGCATATCTAACATTCCTAACTCATTTTCCTCATCATTTTCACTTCCATTTCAATTCAAAACATCCACAAA
>JANZXR010000003.1:22242171-22272376 GCA_027575705.1 Erythroxylum echinodendron
CTTAAGAACTGACTTAGAACTCGATTTCATAAGATAATTTGTAGCCCTATTTCTCTAGTTTAATCCAAATTAAGAATTACCTCATTTGGATAGCTAGAGAAAAAGTTATGGCTAAAACACCAAAGCATACTTAGTGAATATTTTCCAACTACATTTTCCAACTTATCACTTCCAACATTTCACATATAATAGTTCTAACTTCCAAGAAAAGTTTTGGGGTCCAACAATTCTAAGTCTCCCATGCTCCTTAGGTAAACAAATTTCATACTACTTTACTTTAGGCATCTTTTCTTTGTTCTCTAATCTCCATAGGAATTTCCTAAGCAACTTATTAATAGTTTTCACTATCTCCTTTAGAAGGGCTATGTGACATCACTAATATATATAAAGATTATCCATAAGTGATATTATTAATTGAAGTCTTCCATTATAATATACAACTTTATTACACCAATTACTCAATCTTCAATAAATAAAATCAATGAGGGAAGTGCAATTAAAGAAGGAGAGTCTCTTGGTGGATATAGTTGCCTTTAAGTTCTTGAAAGAAATTTACTTATTCTTAAAGCCTTTGGTGATGGTTAGTGGTTTTGCAATGCCACTCGAACCAACTAAGATGTAGAAGGAACTTGGTTGGATTGAAGATGAAGCTTGATAAGGATTTAAATTACTATAATGAATTGATAAACACTTCCAAATGTCTTACTAAAGCTCTATAGAGTAACAACAAATCAGCTACAAAAGAGAGATTGAAAATGCCAATACTGTTGAATTTGTAGTGAAATTTAAACTTGGGCACTTTAGTGATGTTTAGTTTAGTGAGTCTAGTGAGAATTTTCATGCTAAAGGAAAATAAGTAGGAAGACCAGGGTCTCCATATCTCAGGCCTCTAGTAGCATCGATTAAATTTATAGATTCTCCATTGACTAAGATGGAAAAGGATACTAAAGACACATAATGTCTAATTTAATTAACAAAATTATAAAGGAAACCTAAAGCTTCCATAGAGCTAAGTAAGAAGTTCTAATTTAGAGAGTTAAATGCATTATTGAAGTCAATCTTTAATTCATAATTCATAATTAGTTATAAAAATAGTCAAGATTAGGGCAATTGGCGAACCTTCACTCTTATAAAATTGGAATCGTCTTGTCTGATTTAACACTTTACGACAAGTTTTTCTTCCTTTTATCATAAATTTTAAATAATTCTTAATTAATCAATTAATCAAAATGTTTTCACCAATACCTTTTCCTTGTATATAAGCACCTTGCAAGGATTGACAATTTCATTTAAAACACCTTGAGTTTTATATGCAAAATTTAAAATTGACACTGTAAATCACTTTACATTATGAAATGGGTCTATAGTTATGCAATGAGGTTGGATTTGCAAATTTAATAATGAGAAAAATATAAATTTTATTAAGCTCATTTAAAAGATTCCCATTTTTAATGAATTCTAGCACTAGGTTGGTGACCTTGTTTCCAGTTAAATCCTTTATGCTTAAAAAAATTAGTATTGTATCCATTAGCGTTAGGGGCTTTATCAGGTGCAATCTGAATGTAATTTTCTTGATTTCTTCTCTGATGATTTCCTTAACAAGATTAGCTCCAAGATTATCATGAAAAGAGTTAAATAAGTAACTTTTGAACTAATCAATTAAAGGGTCCTCTACATATGTACCTAATAAAGCATGGAAATTATTATAAGTTGTTTCCTTCGACAACTTTTGCTTATTTATGATTATTTTAAAAGGAAACTCTTTTGTTTATATTCCTTCTAGCTTGAACAACAATTATGGAAGAATTTTGTATTCCTATCATTATCCCCTAACTGAGAAATCTTGAACTTTTTAAAAGAGTAATAATTCTTTAGAAAAGCCTTATAGTGTCTAAAAACTTAAACCTCAGAAGCTATAAAGTGTTTAAAAACTTTTTTCTTTTAATTTTTAAAATTTCATTGCTAAGAGATTTCATTGCTAAGAGAATAGGAAAATAAACAATGTAACTATATTATACACCTTATGTAGGAACCATAAACATAATCCCCTTATCACTTTCCCGTACCCATATACTATTAGATATAATAAGCCAATTAGGAAATTGTCAACTCCACATTTAAACTCATTTAGGCCATCTTTATTTTGCACCACTCATTTGCTTTTTTCCTTCATCTGCTTTCAACTAATTCCTCCAAATTTACTCTCTTGCATTCTCAAAAACTTAGTTTCTTATTCCATTACTTATTGCTTGCAATTTGAATAGATTTATGTACCATAAACTGGGTGCACATTGCATGGACTAGTTAGTAAGTGTTGTCGCCTTATTAGATAGATCCTCCCACTTAAATATTTGACTTACTTGTGCTTTTAGTTTTAGAATCTTCAGCTTTGTTGTTTGCTAGTTAGGAAGATTCATACTTGTAATTTGATCGATCATAGCCACAACTAAAACTATACCTGTATGGATTAAGGGGCAAATGTCATTGCCTTATCCTACATAATCATTTTTTATAGTTATCTTTGTATGCTTATCACCTTGCTAGACACGTAAGTGGATTTACAATCCTTGGTTGATTCTCCATGCCCTCTGTATATCTCTAATAATTAATTTGCATCCCTATATATCATTAGTTGTTCCCTAATATTTGATAGCGTTAGGTCAAAGGTTGCACAAACTAGCTACACCTTTTGTTTAAATTTTCTTGCATTTCTCTCACTTCATACATCATATAGACAATTCCCAATATCTATTACATAAGCTACTAAGGTTCCTTTGGGGAGCCCTTTAGTATGCTGGAGCCAAAGGAATATATCAGAGAAGCTGGTCATTTGTATAATCCAATTCATCACTTTTTTTCACCTTATTCCATAAAATCTTAAAGAACTAATATAAAGAATAAATATACCATATTCTCCAATGCATTTCCATATAAGGCATAAATGTCTTACGTATGAAGGAACATAATTTAGTCTAATTTGTTAATCTTATTTCTAGTTATAAGCTAGATTAGGAATGAGATTCTAGGAAGGAGATTTCAGTTCCATACAATTTTAAACCAAGTCATTTGTTGTCCCCTTGGTCTCAGCCAATGCAAGCATTTCCTATTTGTGTTTACTTTAGAGTGATTTTTCACTTATAATAGTCCAATGTTTGAATATTGGGAGGAGAACTAGGAAGCAAGTGGCTAATTAACTTCTTTAACCCATATGCTATCCTTAGCTTGTTTTATTATTCCTACCATAGATAGAACAACTTATGGATTTCTAAATAAAGCTGTATTCCCTATCTAATTAGTATACCATAATGAAAGAGTGGTGCCATCCTTAACCTTACATCTTACATTCAACTCAAATGCGCTTCTCATTTTTAGTAGTTGGATAGTAAACCATGAATAACTAGCTTTAGGAGAGAGTCCCAAAATACCCTTTAAGATATAACTATGCTTCCACCTCATCTATAGAGATTAATTATCCATTAAAACTCTCCAAAGCCTTTTAGCCAAAACATTATTGATTACATATATTGGAGTAATCCCTAATCCTCCTTCATCAAGCGGTTTGTCTCTAACCATTTGACCTTAGCATTAAACTTACTAACATTCATCTTTACCTATAAAAGGTTCCTCATAAGCCTCTCAAATGTCTTGAGAAGTCCTTTAGATAAGACATGTGTGCACTCCAATAAATATGCACAAAATGTACTATAGGTTTCAAAAGTTGTAGTTTACCTCCAAAAGATAGGTTTTTATTAGTCCAGTTTCCTAATCTTTTCTGAATCTTCTCAATCAAAGTTAGGCAATCCTTGAATTGCAATCTCTTTGTAACCAAAGGTAGTCTAAAAGGCGCAGGGGGGTGGGTGAGTTAGCAAACGTCCCAGTTATTGAGCTAATTTTATCTGCCATATCAGTAACACTTAAGGCAATAACAATATAACTTTTTTGATGATTAATATCCAGGCTTAAGAAGTCCTTGAATCAATTTAATGTTTCCAACAAAACCTTAATGGACCTTAGATCAGCTTTAGTAAAAAGTACAAGATATTTGCAAAACATAAACTTGTTAGATGAAGATTTTTACATTTGCTAGAATATTTGTAAGAGGGGTTCCTCATGATGTTAGGCTACAGCTTAAGAGTCAGGGTCTCCATACATAAGATGAAAAGGTAAAGAGATAAAGGATGCCCTCTCCTTATTCCCCTAGCTTCTTTAAACATTCTAAAGGGAGCTCCATTGATCAAAACATTGAAGGAGGTCGATGTGATATAGGCCCTTATCTAATTCCTAAAAATATTAAGGAATCCAAAAAACTCAAATAGCTTAGGGATGAAATCCTAACTTACATAATCAAAAATTTTATTGAAATCTACTTTGATTCCATAATTTTTAGGGCAATTTTTCCTAAAGTATCCCTTCAAGAAATAGGATGGCCATATGGATTGCTTAGTCACAATAATCCAGTTCTTCCACATAATAAATTTATTATTATAAGCTAATATAGTTCTTCCAAGGTAGTGATGATAGTGGTTAGAGATAAAACTCTAATCTGAACCCAAACTCCTTAGCTTATTCATGTTTTCATATTTAATCTTAGTCTCCAATATACCCAAAAACATAGATTTTTTTTTCCTAATGAGAAAATCCCTTAAATCTTGATGCTTCTTAAGGCAACTTAAACCATGACATTCTATGTGAGCAAGGTCTGTTGAGTATAATTCTTTCCTTAGAGCTTTTACCTTTGAGACGTTAAAAGCTTAATAAGGATGGAAAGGATAGAACAACCTTTTCAACCTATGGAGGATGATGGGGAGGTAAAAGTTAAAGACTTGTAACATTGCAAAGACCTTAAATGAAAGCTAAATCTAGAGGTATAAGAGACCAAAGGGATGAAGAAACATAATGAGAAAACATAGGGAATTACACTATAGCTTTAATGAAATATATTGGGAGTTGACAAGGAAACATCAAAGAAAGGAAAATTGAATACAACAGAACAGGGGGAGAAGAAGACAAGAGAGTGGGAAACACAATAAAGAAGAAAGCTTAAACTCCAGTGTAAATAGGACCAAGTTGTAAGGTTTAAGGCCATCCATGAGAAAGATGTAGGGAACTAGAGAGAAGACAAAGAACTAGGCCTGATCTTCGGTAAGGGCAAGAAGGGCACCTACCCATAGCCCACTCTTGACCTGCCCTTATTTTGCTTCATTTTATTCTTTATGAGAGCTCACTCTTAACACTCATAAAGAATAAAAAGATGCAAAATAAGACCTTTTTTTCACTTTACTTAAGGTCTATAAAATATTAAGAACGAGCCTACAAAGAATCATACTTTGCAAGGCATGGGTAAAGTAGGCTGAAGGTCGTATAAGAACTTAAATCTCATATTGCTTAAGGGATTCATCGGTAGGATTTCTGTACAAACTATTTTAGATCCTGTTTAAGAATTTAAGAGATGCATGTTTCTTCATTTACAAGGGGTTACCTTTCTTCCTATGAAGCTAAATGAGTTTTGGTTTGATAACTTTTAGGTTTTGTATACAATTATGTGCTTGAGTCTCTACCACATTTGCACTTAAACTCCTTAAAACGTTGCTTCACTGAAAATCTAGATTCATACAAAAGTGCATTAATTAATCCAAAAGGAAAATTCCTCTTAAGGTTATTCAAAATAAACTGAATAACTGTAAGTTTAGAAATTGGTAAAATTAAGAGAAATATATATATCCCTCATGAATTAACCAAACACATATCAAATGGAAACCAGATCCACTTTACCTATTATTCCAGATAAAAATTTGGATGTGAATCTCTAAGTCAGTCACTTTGCCTGTTATTCATTTGTGGTGTTTACGAACTAAGCAGTCACTTTGCCTGTTATTCATTTGTAGTGTTTACGAACTAAGGAGTTGGAGCTTTGTCTAGTTATTAGGAAAGGAATAGGTTCTTTTATTATAGTTACTTTTTTTAGATCTGAATTGTTACCATTTTTTTATTATAATAAGCGTAGTACGATAAAGTGACTTGCAAACATCTAATTAACAGTGCCCAAATGTGTAGATCATGTCTCGATGATTTTTCCTTGTGTACTACATGAAGTCAAGTACATATGCCATTGCTTTTCAGCTTTATGGCAATGCTTCTTTCGTGACGTCGTAATCCTGAATCGACTATTGCCCCCTATAGACGGAGGACTCGTCATAACCGTAGGCTTTAATGCTTCGTTCATGACAACGTAATCTTTAATTGAGTCTGGCACCCCGTAGCTGGAGGACTCTCCTTAATCGAGAAACACCAGACTTAATACGAGAAGGTACATGACAAGTCCCGATTCGTCAGTATTGAGGTAGGCCTTAAATTTTGATTGCAAATGTTGGATTAAGTCGTTTTCCTTATTATCCTAAATTGCAGCTTAAAGAACAGAAATGAATTTTATAAAATGTGGATGCATGCTAGTTCAGATCATTTTGTTGCACACATTTTAAAAGGGAAGAGCTGCAATGAGCAAAAAGGTAAAAAGAAATAGGAATAGAGCACTGGAAATGTTAATGTAAATGAAAAAAAATCCCCATTAGGCAATTTGAACTCAATCTGAAAAATTGAGAAGTTAATTATTGAAATAATCAGTAATCACCATAACAAAGTGAGTGTGCGAAACTTAGTCGTTTTATATCCTTTTTGAAGTCGTGCAGACCCTCGGGAAAGAATAATTTCCCCTTATTATTGCTATGGTGCTACCTCAATCCTAAGATGCTATAACTTTATAACCAAAATAAGCAAAGTCGAGATACCATTACCAAGTAAGCCAAGGCATGATCTGCCTTCAATTAGGCATATATAACTGTAATGAACATCTGATCGAAGTCCTATCAAGACTACAGCATACAACTTCCTTTAAGGTTAATGAAATTTCTTCCTAGTCAGTTTCCTTAACTTTTCCTTTTCGGAAGATTTGAAATTGTACAGACATGGGTACCATTCCGCCGGAACTAGGTAAGCCATACCGAGCAATCTTGGATGAGAAGTGGGAAGTCATGAATGCTTATTACATGGAGCACGCAGACCAGGTGCTATTTCCAATAACAGCAAGGAGAGACACAGCGCTTCACATGGCAGTGTTCAGCAACAAGAAGAAACCAGTAAAGGATCTTCTTGATATCTTGAACGGCTTTGAGATCCACCGGGAAGAGGATACATTGATTATTCAAAACGCATTTGGAATGACCCCTCTTCACGAGGCAGCCACCTGTGGAAACTATGAGGCCGTAAAGTTGCTTATCAAAGCATATCCAGACCTACTCTATGTCAAAAATGTATATGGTGAAACACCATTGTTTAGGGCTGCTGTATTTGGTCACACAAGAATAATAGAGTACTTAGCCAAGCAACCAGGGCAGCTTGATGATAACAAGAAGCTACTAGAGATTCACCGTGTTAGGCCTGATACCTCCATTCTTCATGTAGCTGTACAAGGAGAACACTTGGGTTTTTCTCTCATTTTAAGCACACATGTGTTGAACATACTCTGATGTTTGGTGGATGTGAATATGAATAAATATTAACTTGATTATGGCGTGTGATCATTGTAGATACTGCTCTACTGTTACTAAGGATGGATGAATCGCTTGGGGAGGCAATTGACGACCTAGGCATTACAGCACTTCATCTTCTAGCTAATTTGCCATCTGCTTTCAAGAGTTCATACTCCAAGACCATATTCAATACATTCATTTACCTCTGTAAGTTCAATGACAAAACTGAAATTTCTAACTTGAACAAAGGAGAAAATTGACGACTTGAATAATTCATACCAACTCTGTTGCTCTATTTCTTCTTTTGCTGGTACTGAAAACTCTACACTTTGTTATGTACATAACGGAGATCTGCTTAGTACTTTTTCCCTTTAGTACGAGTCTCTCTCTCTGTTTGATTTATTGTTATTATTTTTTTGTCAATAAAAGCTATAGATAGGGAAGGTGATGCCCATATGGAAATGACGCACAATCTATAGTTTTAGGGAAAACTGACATACATTTATAACTTACATTGATAATTTCAAATTGTTATTATTAGTATTGTTGCTATCGTACCTGATGATCTTAATGGTAAAAGGGTCCTAGTTCTATTATTCTAAATTGACCTCATGTTTAAAAGGGTGGAACAGTTTACTAACAGCTCTTCCCAAGCGATTTTTTTTTTTTTTTTACTTTCACAAACAATATCATAGAAAGAAACCAAAAGATATATATGTTCGCCAAAAATTACGGTTATAATTGCAGGCCTACCGGAAGAAAACGATGACTATAATAAAATCTCTCCCACGACCGATTTAGAAAGTGGCCATCGCACTGGGAACCCAATAAGCAGTACTTCCAGCAACTTCAGTTTTAGAAAAGGTACATGCACCTAAATAATCTTTCAGTGAAGTAGGAAAAATATCGCATTTTGATCAGTTCCACCACTGTTCATAAAAAAATGTTATACTTCGAGTGTTTTTGTCTTGCATCCTTTTCTTTGTTCACTGTTAACATTCTATAATTGGTAATTTTGGCAGTGATGAAAAGCATAAAACTAGCAATTTGCTTGTCTATTTTTGGAGGTAACTAATCTCTCTCTCCGTTTCATATAAGGGTATGGAAAACTGGAATTGGATCCTTTACGTGTCTCTCTTCATCAACAGGTTGGCCAATTACGAGTAGAATTCGGGCTGACAAGATAAAGCACGATTCTGCATTCAAAATTGCTAAGTTGCTCATAAAGAAAGATGCCTCCCTGAATCAAGCAATGAAAGTGGTGGACTGCACAACGGAAATTCCTGCAGTAATGTATAAACCGGTCTTAGTGAGAGAGAAAGGATCAGGAGTTGATCATGGAATACGAATTGAAGGAAGTGAAAAAAGAGAAAATGGTCATCACGTTGATCACCAACTACTTTCTCCTGAAGCTCCATTATTGACAGCAACTAGCAGAGGAATCACTGAGATTGTTCACGAAATTCTGAACCATTATCCTCAAGCCGTTGAATATCACAACGACAGCGGCCAAAACATATTGCATGTGGCTGTGATGTATAGGAGGAAGGAGATTTTCAATCTTATAAAGCGTTCTAAGATACCATTGTCGAGGATGTACCACGCTATTGACAGTAAAGGCTTCACATTGTTACACCATGTTGCCGACACCAGGCATTACACTCGAGGGACCATGCCCGGCCCTGCACTCCAGCTTCAGGAAGAGCTTCAGTGGTTCCAGGTGAGTCCCTTAAATTCTAACATCAGGAGTGGACTAAAAGTAATACACGAACTCTATAATGGTAGTTTTGTTCATTGCAATGATTAGAATGCAATTTTCATTATGCTTTATAGCAACTGGCCCCCAGATTCATCACCACTATTATTAATATCATACCAGTACTCATGAAATTGCAATTCAAAATCATTACCCGTATGAAACTTAATTTCGACGGGAATATGGAGAGAAAGAGGGAATAACAAAACGCCAATTTCACGTCTAATTGTCAAATAAGAAGGATAATCCTAGTCCTTATAGGAAGCAGCAACATACTAAAATTTTACACCAGGACCATAGCATTCTTGTTCTCTTCGTTTCCAGAAAAAATAATTTGTTTATACTTGAAGACTAGGTAATCCCTTCTTGTTGTTGCAGCGCGTAAGGGAAATAGTTCCCTCGCATTATATCATGCACAGTGACAAAGTTTATCTCAAGTCTCCCAAAGAACTCTTCGAACAGAAGCACAAAGACCTACTACTAGAAGCACAAAAATGGACAAAGGAAACTTCTCAGTCGTGCTCTGCCGTGGCTGTCCTGGTGGCCACCGTTGTATTTGCTGCCGTTTACACTGTACCCGGAGGTTCCAATGATAAGGGAGTTCCTGTATTCCTCCATTCTCCTTATTTCCAGTTCTTCACAATCATGGATGTGATGGCTCTGGCAAGCTCCTTGACCTCGGTGGTGATGTTCCTTTCCATACTCACTTCTCCATTCGAATATGAAGATTTCCTCTACTCTATCCCTCGGAAATTAACATTTGGGTTCACATTGCTCTTCTTTTCCGTGATGGCGACAATGCTAGCATTTGCTGCTACCATCATACTCGTTGTTCGAACTTCGAAGGATTGGACAACGAGTCTGATAGCAATTGCTGCGTTCCTTCCTGTCTCTGTGTTTGTGCTGATGCAGATGCACCTATATGCAGCATTTATAAGTACTCTGAGTGGTTTGTTTAAGGATTTAAGAAAGGCTCTTCCTTTTCTTAAGCCTTGTCGATCCCACAAAAGAAAGCAACGTTGAGTCTTAAAAAGTCGTGGCCAACATTAGCTTTGGCTTGTCTCTTTAATGACAATTATTTGAGATGCTTTCCAAACGAAACAATTGATGAGTGAAGTATGTTTTATCTTCAGAACTAATGTTTTAGTTGGTTAGGGGAGCGTGTTTATATCAACAAACATGCATCTATCTAGAGCAATTAGATTACAGGATGACACTCCATTAATAGATATATTAAGAATGTTTATTATATTCCATCCACGAAATAAGGGTGTTTCAAGTAATGAAACTCTTTAATTTATATCTAAACTTAAGCCAACGTTGGAAACTTTAGGCATAGGAGGAAAGTTGCCATCTGTTAAACCACAACTGTTGTGTCAGTTGAGAGGAAACAAAGAAACGATCAATGACTGGTGGAGTCACCGATCAGAATGATAAGTTTGAAAGATAAAAGCAAAAGATTGAACGATAAATAAATTGTATAGATCATATGATTCATTTTGAAGGTGGCTCAAACAATAATCATTAAGAGACTTGGAGAAAATTAGGATTATTTATATAAAAAAGGGTAAGTCATGGATATGGGTCACGAGCCATGGGTTAAGTTTGTAGTTCTAGGTCAATTCACATGAGGGCCCACGTGTCCATAAAAATTTCATATGGATACCCAGATGTATGACTCTGTTTGCTAATGGTGATAATAGTTAAAGACAACTTGAGGAGAAAGTTTATACTAAAAGGCCCTAAGTACCCCCTACTTCACTGTTACTAAATAAGCAAAGGAAATTGCCGATTCACAAAGACTTCCATGCTTCTTCTTGCTCCTACCAACTCTTTCAGCTTCCTTTTTACTGTTAAGGTGTTCCATCATGATCCTCCTTAACATCTTATTTCCCTTCTTTAGTGGTTTATTTCCTCTTACGCATTACTTAACCTTCTCCCCCTTCTCTTCTTGCTGCATTAATCTTTTGCAATTTCTCTATTCTTTTCCCTCCTCTTCTAGTACATTTGGTATTGGAAAACCGGATCGTAATCCGATCTCGACCGCAACGGAATAATTACGAAATTTTTCCGCAATCTTAATTTCCTGAAAATCAAGATCTCTTTAATTCTATAAAATGATTAATATAAATCATAATAAACTGGAAACTTAATTCGTAGTTTATTTCGAAGCTTGATCTTTATCCTATTGTATCTCTCGAACTGTTCCCAAAATCAATTTGTTTTTAAATACCGTAGCCGCACAAATGTTTGGCCTCTAATGGTATCCACAGAATGAGTTGAGAGAACTCTACAACTCTTATAGAGAAGGTTAAGCAAAAAGTATTAGCTTCATAGAGCTTAAGCCTATTTATAATATGTTCTAGACATTTCGGTAATTTCATTGAAATTAAAATCTAATTTTAATTAAACTTTAATTAGAATTACAAATAATTCTAATTATATATCAATTATGCCCTATAAGATTCAATATCTCATGTTAATCTTTATTTATTAAATATCTCATATTTAATCATAAAGTTTCTCAAACTTTATAATCAAGTCCAACTTGATTAAATTAACTTTGCTCTCTTCAACCCATTCTATATGTGAGACCCATTGGGTTCTCAAATATGTTAACAGTGATTATAAAATCTAATTCTAATTCATAAGTAAAATTAGATAAATTAAAACCCCTTTTAATTTATCTTTAATTTTTCAATTAAACAATTTATAATCATAGATCAAGATTGGTGTCTAGTAACGCATCATAACCACCCAAATATTTAGGAATGTCAAAGTAGTTTTGATAATCTTTCCGAGCATAATTTTTCGTATAATTCAATCATTTCATCATACATTGTTCCGATTAGACATATAGCATAGAATTAATGTCTAATCTATTTTTAAGTCTGATCATATTAGTTCTCCGCCATTAGCTACAGTCCAAGTAATGACATTTGTATACTATTTACAAAGCATCATTTCACTTTAGCCAAGGATTTCCTGAATCAATACTAATCGAGAATAATGAAACATTCTCCTTAATTACTTTAGGGTGATGAATCTTATCTTGATCATACAACTAACTCTATATAGTTCATGATACATCCAATGACTACCAATTAAACGACCCATAATTAAATAGATCATAAGTAGTATCAAAACATAGCAATCCCTATACAAGATAACTTTGATGACCTCAAGTCAAAGGATCACTTATACAATCATCACAATGAGAATTCTATAGATATATAAGTAATATTACAAATGGATTTCTCATATCGGATCTGTTTAGTAAACTTGTTCTCTAATAAACACCGGCACCTTTGTTTAAGTGTCTTTATACTTTAGCCTATAAGATCGACTACTTCCTTCATAAGGAAAAACAAAATATGTACTAATCTTTTTACGTTCTATTAATGTCTAATCTTAATAGAACAATGACTGGGAACATTTAGGAATAATACATAAATGCAATATGAATCTCATAGTTATAATCTCATTATAATTTCATTTGCAATGTACAATTATCTTGTGGACTTTATCATATACATCTAAACATGTACAAGATAAAGAATGCCTTTAAATAATTTGTCACTAAACTACAACCAAAGAAATTGGCTATAGGACATAAACCAACAATCTCCCACTTGCACTAAGCCATTAATTTATGTATCTCATACCATACCACCATATGACGATTATTCTGCTACTGGCTTAATGAGAGAATTCTACAAGATTCTCTATAGTGGGTACTTGCTTAAGTCTTACAAATCACATCTTAATTATCATCATAATTAAAAAAATTTGCCTAAAAACATTCTTGGATCTTTGATAAGACATTAGCTCCTTATGCATGCCCAATGGCTCTAATGTTCTATAGTACATTACTGTCTTGAACAATGCAAAGAAACTTTATCAAGTTCATTAAAGAACTTTTTGATCCAATTATTCATTTCCACTAAATAAAAAATGTATTATGGCTCAATTAATAACCATTGCTACATTGGAACATTTCTAATCCTAAATGATATTGTTCTAAGTAAATAAACCTTAATTGAGATTTACTTCTAAAGTTATATCCTTATCATCTTGAACTCAAATATCAACTCACACATAAAGTAATGGATATCTTTAATACTTCATAAGTATTTGATATCTCAAATACTATATATATTTGGCACATTATCTATGTACTTGGACTTAGAATAAGTTAACAATGTCCAATCTATCTGTATAGATCTAGTTCCTAGAATTAGGTTATTCCTTTTTCATATCTAACAAGAGTTGTTCTTGGACAATTATGTGTTCAACAATTGAAAGTTAGAACTATTGTTCTCTGTTAGTAATATGTCTCCACGTACTCCTATTGAAGAGAACAATTATACTCCCACTAACCTTCTTGTAGACAAGATAAATTCACAATCATCTCCAAAACAAACTCTTTGAATTTATCATGAATTTGAATTTTTCAACGTCTCGTAACCTTTCATCTATACATCAAATGTATTATTAAAGGTATTAGTTCCAATTAGATGTAATGTTATGAGATTTGAACCTTTCAAATTCCTTCTTTCTCCCACTACTTATCTTAAGAACCATTCTCTTATAAGTATACATTGAATCAAACAATTTGTTTAATGAATCTGTAAGATTATATCTAATATTTTGGATATCTCATAACCTTTTATTATCTATTTTAGTTCTAAACTTAATGGATAATGTATGCTTCAACCAAGTATCATATTCTTGAATCATTAACTTTGACTCTTTCAAAGACCTAACATTTCATATCTAATATGAAATCTTGCTAATTGATTCAATTAGAATTATTGAAGGTAAGTTATTTTACTAGGCATAGCTATAGAAGAAGTATGTGGCCATGATGAGGCCTTCTTTAACGACACTGCGAACTAGATGGTAGTCTATATCTAGGTGTTTGGTCTGCTCGTGGAAGACTGGATTCTTAGACATATGTATGGTGGCTTTATTTTCATAAAAGAGTGTATATGGTAATTGAACATGTATGCACAGATCTCGCAACAAGTATGAAATCCACCAAACTTCACATACAGTTCTTGATATGAATCGATTTTTCGCTTCTACTGACGATCGACTAACTGTTAACCATTTCTTAGTTTTCCACGATATTAGTGGTCGACCTAGGAATATACAATATCCCGTGAGAGATTTTTTAGAGTACAAACAACCTGCCCAGTCTAAGTCTGGAAAGCACATATAGACAGATCCTGCTGAACTGGGTGATACAATTTTCAATGTTTTATTCCCTTTGCATACCGAGGGTTGACGAGGTGCTATATTGAATTGGATAAGGTAATGTATTGCAAATGACAAATATGGACTTGTGAACGACAAGTAACTATCCAACCAAGTATCGATACTTTTTTGGTTGAGGAAATAATGAGCCAATATCAGTTGACAGTTTTATGCCAGGTGGGATTGGAACATTTGCAGGCTTTAATATCAGTTGACAGTTTTGTGCCAGATGGGATTGGAACATTTGTAGGCTTTACCTCCTCTAATCCAGCATCACAAAGAAAATCCTAAATGTATTTGGACTGAGATAGATACAGGCCATTCTAAAATTTGGCTACTTCCACTCTAACGAAAAACTTTACATATCCCAAATATTTAACTGTGAATTTAGCATTCAAATAATTCTTCACTTCTAATATAGCTTGCTCATTATCACCCATCACCAATAAATCATCAACATAAATTACAATTGTGAGAAAAGAGTCCATGTTACCTTGTATGAATAGGCAATAATCTGATGTTGCTTGATAGAAAACAAAATCGACAAGAGTGGAAGTGAGAGTTTTGTTCCATTGTCTTCCGGCCTGTTTTAATCCATAAAGTGAATTTTGAAGGCAGCAAACTTGTCGTACTAGTACCTTGTCATAGCCATCTGGAGGGAGAAGATAAATTTCCTCATCAATCGAACCATATAGGTACGCGTTATTAACAACGACATGGTGTATAGGCTGATAACGAGCAGCAACGATTGTAAACATCAATCGAATAGTAGTTACCTTAGCGACTGGGAAGAACACATCCGAATAATCCACTCCCAACCTTTGATTGAATTCCTTGACAACAATCGAGCCTTAAGTTTTTCAATTGAGCCAGCTGGGTGACAATTGATGTTGTAAATCCATTTGGTATCGAGTGTGTGTTTACCCTTTGATAAATCGGTAAAACCCACATTTCATTTTTCTTTAAGACCTCAAGTTCTGTTAACATAGGTGCTACCGACAATAGGTCCTCTTTCGCAGCTTCATATGATAAAGGCTAATAATCACTAGAAATGGTAGCCATGAAAGTAGAAAAATTAGGAGAGAAAATAGGGGAATGGTGTGTTTCAGCTTGAAACTTGCCCGAGGAAAGTGACATTGTTTCAATTGTGTGATCGGAGTTGACGAAGATAGCGAGGGAGATGTAGTCCTATAGATAGGCAGGTCGTTTACGAGGTAGATGGCTTTGTCTGATTGAAGTACTAGGGTTTTGTGGAGTTAGTAAATGCGTGGAAGGGGAAAGTGGATATGTAGATACAGGGTCGATAAGGTAATTATGGGTTAGGTTATGTCTGAGTGTTCAAAATCGGGTGGATTTTTGGGTGTGTCAATTTTATCTTTAGGTGTGTTTATTTTGTTTTGTACATGAGAAATGGGTTCAAGTTTTAGGCCCGTGTAATGTGTATATTGTTTTGGGCTTGTAAATAAAATGTCAGTAGGTGCAGGTTAGGTGGTAATGTTTGTTGGGTATGGTTTTGTGATGAAGGGAAGTGAGTGTTCATGAAATGTTACATCTCTTGAAATTATAATTTTTTTCCGAAACCAAATTGAACAATTTGTATCCTTTTTGACTAGACATGTATTCGATAAACATTCATTTGGTAGCTCTTGGTTCAATTTTGTCCTTAAAATGTTCAGTGTTTGTTGAAAAACAAAGGCAACCAAAAGTTTATATGTGGTCGTACTTAGGGGGTTTAAAATAAAGTTTCTTAAAAGGGGTTATCCATTTAAGAGTTTTTGTCGGTAATTGGTTAATTATGTAAGTAGCCGTTAGGAAAGCTTCCCCCCCAAAATGTTGTAGGTAAGTTGGCATGGTATATAAGGTATCGAGTAATTTGTAAAAGATGTTTGTGCTTACGTTCAACGATATCATTTTGTTGTAATATGTAAACGCAAGTTTTTTAATGGATAATGCCTTTCCCTTGAGATAATTCCTTACAAGAATTATTTATGAATTTGGTTCCATTTTCAGATCCCACACAGAAGACTTTGGTTGAAAATTGTGTTTCAATCATAATGAAAAATGTTTTGAGTGCATCGTGTATTTAGGCCTTACTATTGAGTAAGTAAGCCCATATATCATGTGATGATTCGCCAACAATTGTTAAAAAATATTTTGAGCCATCTATATTTGATGTAGTATATGGACCTTACACATCAAGGTGAAGTAGTTTAAAAACTTTTTTAGCCACTATCTTTTGTTTTGGAAAAAGGTTTGTGTACTTGTTTTGCTAAAGAAAAAACGTCACAACAAAATTCAACGAATTTTTTTGAAATATTTATTGGTACATGTAAAAGTTTTATCGAGAATACGTGTCCAAGTCTATTATGCCACATAATGTACTCATTCGATACAAAATGGACGAAATGATTATTTGCGTAAAATTTGGGAGATGGACCTTTTAATCCCATAGTTAGGTTCTTGGAAAGTGAATTTATAGATGCCTCCCTTCGCTTCCACAATTGCGACAATGTCATCACTTCATAGGTCCTGCAAGAATACTTGGTTATTAGCAAATATTGCTATAAGATTATTATCGGTTGTAATCTTGTGTACTGTCATCAGATTTTGATTAAAACCGAGTACACATAAGGCATTAGCTAAAGTCAGTTTCAGATGCAATTTAACATCACCTACAGCAGTAACTTTTCTAAAAAGGCCATTGGGGAGGATAACGGGTTTTATGCTATGATTGTTGGTCGAGTTTTCTAGTAAAGTAGGTTTTGAGCATATGCAAGTGGAAGCTCCCGAATCTACTACCCATAAGCAATTGTCACACTAATCGCTACCAAAAGAGAAATTTTTAAAGGGTGTACCTCCAAAACTGTTGTAGGCTACGTAATTAGCTTCTGGTATTTGTTTACCTTTAATGATTCTCATAGGTTCTTGCACCTGTTTTGCGAGTGTGGCCATTTCTACCTTCTCTTCCTCCACATTCTACACTTCTCAAATTGGACTCTCCATCACAACTGACCCTACAAACACACTTTTCCCTTTCTTCCGCTGCAATTCCTTGTACCACTCCGGAACTCCATTCAACTTGAAAAACATTTCGTTTAAATGTCCCGTCTCATGACAATAGTTACAATATTTGTCCTCCGTTCGTATAAATCCTTTATTGTTTCCTCCTTCCATTGTGTCTTCGCTTTGTTTTTTAGTGTTTTAATTGTGTGATCAGTAAGTGTTTATGGTTATCGCTCTGATACCATGCAAAAAATAGTATGGTACTGGAGTAACTCCGATGATGGTAATGATAAAGGTAGAGCACGTAAAAAAAATCAAAAGGAGATTTTATTAATCCTTTCTATATGTTATGATAGTGTTTGTACAGACAATATTTATACACATAAGATTGATCTAACATAATTTGTCGGGTTGTATTTATAAAAAGCAAAAAAAGAAATAAAATTGTTTCTGCATGTGTCCTTGATTATTTTGGTTTGTTAGAGAAGATACTATTTGCATGTGAAAGGGGTTTTTGGAGTTTATCGTGTGAGGTTGAGTCTATTGTATTAGTATGTGCTCGTTGGGCTAAATAGATGGGCTTTTCTTATCTCTACAGATTCTTACCAATAGAGACCGAGTTTGATCTACTAAAGAAAGACATGGGTGCTTACTTGTAAAGGCTTAAAAGAGGGGATTATCTTAAAATCATGAAACCTAAACCTATTAAAGAATATCTCATAAATGGAAGACAATAAATCAGTTCCTCTCTTGTTAATCTTGATGAGTGCCCAATCTTTATAAGTCAAACTCGAACATCTTCACATAATTTATTAGGCAGAAATCTTTCCTTATAATAGTGACTTCTTTAAATAACCAAGCTGCTTTATGTAATATGAAGGAACTTGAGGGCTTCCTTATTGAGTCTATCCGTGCTCCAATTGAGGTGAGTACTAAAATAAGTGTTATTACTAATATAGGTGACAAAGGAAAGAATAAGACCATCATTAGGAGGAAATCTAATTGGAAAACTAGACAAGCAACTTTAATTCTTCCCATTCCCTATGTCTATAATTTTTGGGAATGTTAGAGGGCTTAATAGCCCCAATAAATAGAAAATGGTAAATGACTACTTGCACAATGCCAAGCTTTCTTCATTTGTTTTCTAAAAAAAATTACAAAAATATGAAATTCTTAAGGAACAACTGGATTATCATGTCCAAACATCAATTCCACTATAATGGTATGATAGTGGTGCATTTTGAATTTGATAAGATTACAGTTAGGTCCTCAATTTTTTAAAAATTTATAAAAATCAAGGTAATCCTTCATTTTTTTATATGCCTTTAACTTAGCATTTTAAACACCTTTTTTGGAACACACTAAAAGACATTCACTTTAAAATGAACATAGCATGGCTCATATTTGGAGACTTCAATAATGTAACTCACTTCTATAAAGTTGAACGAAATGCTTCCTTTAGGAATTACATTGATGAATTCCTCTAATATATCTTCAACATAAAAGTTACAAATCTTAACATGGAGTGCCACTTTTACATATGAAATAACAAGCAACAAGGAAGCTAGTTTTACATAAAAAAGATTAATAAGACCTTAGTTAATTGCAATTGGCTTACATCCTTTCCTGAAAACAAAGCTTTGATTAATAGTCTTCTTTTTATGATCATAGCCTAATGGAAGTTTATAATCTAGGCAATTCCATCATCAGTAGCTCCCTATTTAGATTGAACAATTACTAGTTGAACTTAGAAGGATTGTATAGGTTATGATTAAAGGTGCTAGCTTCACATGTCATGGTTATAAATCCTTTGTGTATATAAGGAAACTACAAAGGATTAGAGATGAACTTAAAGGCTTTAGATTCCATGTAACGCCGAACTTTTTGAACCCTCGTTGTATTGATCTGTACTTGGAGACACTAATGTATATTGACATATGGATTGTCTATGAGTTCAAAAATGTATTTGAACTCTTTCGGCATATATGCCAGTGATATATAATATTATATTCTCTTATATGGACTTAGAGTTTATCGGTATGCAAAATCTTGGAGATTTCTGATATATAAGCTTCTAAATGTGTAAAACCGAGTCCATTGGAGGGATATGGCCATGGTGGCCTAGTTAAATGTGTTCTAATACCTTATAGGTGATTATACATGATTTATAGACTTATTGGACACTTGGAAAGCTTAATTTGAAAAGTTGATATACATAAGGGCTTATGTGCAAATTGTTAAAAGTTAAGGGTTTTAAATATAATTTTTAGATTATTGGAAGACCAAATGGTAATTTTATAAACTTAAGGGGCTTAATTATAATGTTCAAAATTCGGAAGACTAAAATGAAAATAAAATTTTTGGTAAGTCTCAAATTTTGGGCTTAATTGCAAATTTTGAAAAAGTTCGAGGGTATAATGGTAATTTCATATAAGATAAGGGTAAAAAGATAATTTTAACATGTATGGTAAAAGACGAGTCAATAATTTAGATCCTTCTTCATGTATAGCCGTGCACCTCTTTATTAAACATTAGAAACACCTTGTTTTAATTAAAAGAAAGGAGAAGAGAGGAGGAGAAGAGAAGGTTCGACCACACTTATCTTTCACCATTTTTTTTAATTCTTTAACCCAAACCAAGGTTTTCTAAGGTAATTTGGGTCAAGGAACTCAAATCTATCATTAGATTTGAGAAATTCTCAAAGGATTTGAAGATATCACTAAAGGAAAGTTTAGGTAAATTTTATTTCATCTCTCTCTACATTATGATTTTGAGTTTGGTGTTAAGATATGTTGTTCTCCATGCTTGACTATGCATGAAACATGGTTTAGATGAATGAAATGATTCATGGAGAAGTTTCCTTAAGCCAAAACTGAAATGCACTTTTCTTTGGTGAAAGTTTGTAAAATTTTGAATATCATTCGAAATTGATAGTTTAAATGAATTCTATGGTGTAAATTCTGTATGTATAATGTGAATTGATGAAAAAAAATGAAGAAGATGTATATGGAATAAGGCTTGGTTAAAATCATGATGGACCAAATGGATTAGTGTGATGAGTGGTATAATTATGATGAATATGACTTAATGAGGGGAATTGGAGTCAATGGAATGGTGAAATGTATTATTGTTTGGAAGTGCTTCTATATTACAAGATTGGAGCATGAATTACTATGATAAAGTCTTGAAAATATAATGTGAAAGTAATGCTCATTAGGTGTTTGATAAAATGCCTAAGTGAACTTGGTTTAGGATTTAAGAATTTTAATGGTGTGCATTAGAAAGAGGCTTTCATGTATACTTAGAGTAAACTTGAAATTTTGCTTAGATTGAGTAGTGGCCTAATGTGTTTGGATAAAAATGTGTGTAATTATGTTTTGAAATATGTAACTATTGGATCAAAGGCATTAAATGCCTTGGAAAATGGAAAAGTTTGTGTTTTATACATTTATGTGGTGGTTTATACATATGAGATATATGTTTGAGTAATAATACATGATATCTTGTATGTATAAAGGCTCGGGAGCTATTGATCAAGGAAATTGTAATGAGGATTGTTGAAGTCAAATGAGTATATTTTCTTGAGGTGAGTTGGGGAAACCATATCTCTTAAATAGAATTAGGAGAACCTAAGACATGCATGATGACTTTTATGTGAATTTTGAACTTAGGTAATGCGTAGTAGAATTGAACCTCAAATGAACAACTTTGCACTTGGAATGCAACTGATTACTTTTATTGCATGAAATAATGTGTTGAAACTTACATATGTATAACTGAGTCACGTATGCTACGTGTATGTGTTCTCTTTTGGCTTAGAGCTATGGAAAGGTTCCATTTTATAAGTTAGACGGATAAATAAAGACATAGTGCCTTACTTGATTTTAATACTTAATATTTATATGCTTTCTGTGATTGGTGAGATAACAATTGGCCAATTGTGTGCTACGCACAACAAATTAAGCGACCCTATACCCTTGACGCTATATATAAAAGTTAAGTCCTCGTATGATACCATTCTACGAGACTTGCGGGTGATTGCACACCTAGAGATCTGGTCACCGATGATGTCATTACCTAGGGTCATGACGTTCTTGTCGACTATAGTCTGGACTCACCACAGATGAAAGTCGAGCCAACATTAGGAATTGGTAGTTGTGTACACTAGTTTGGCCGATTAGTGGCGACACACATAACTATTTGGCCTATTATGAGATTTGGCTTCCCGATGAGAATTGATTTATACAAGTAATTATTTTTCAGCTCTTGTGTACTATAATTGGAACTTATGTTCACCGGATGAGTGATTAATAGGCTAGGCCTATGTGGTTCGTAACTGGTACGTATTGAGTTATAAGTTAAGCCTATGTGTTTCTATGTCATGTACCTTCATTTTATGAGTGGTTGTATAAACCCATCCTCAAGTTATCTTGACTGTCTTGGTGTGTATCGGGTTCTATTTGTAATTTATGTTTTTCTTGCTCACTGAGTACATAACGTACTCACCCCTTCACTTTCCAACCATACAGGTTAATTTGGTGAACTTAAAGCTCCGAGTGAATCATGCGGTCGTTTGACATTTTCAGGGCATTACCACACGTGGGTAGTCTCTATTTTGTTCTTTTGTTATTTACTGGCTCATGAGTATGTAGACAAGTTTCATGATTGGGTAAATTAACGCTTGACTGTCTTATGGTTTGTAAATGATCGTATGTATGAAACTTATGTACTATTGTTGAGATTGCTTTTGAGTGGAATTAAAAGTCCAGAAATTGTGGTTGAGTTTTAATGCAAATATAGAAGTGCGTTTCAAATTGATCTATCGATGTTACAATTAATTTTTGGGATTTTCAAAATACAGCTGTTGTGCTGCCCAATTTTTATTTATTTATTTTTGTTTAAAAGAATGTATAGTTAGCCTTGCATAGTCGGGTTAAGTGGTACCATGATGTATCCGTAGCTCGGGTATACAGTGGTTGTCATGTGCCCGATATTTTTTGGGGTCGTGACATTCCAAAATTTTTAACAACTCATAAACAAAGTTGTTATAAATTGAATAAAACTTATAATAGTTTAGAATAACCTTTTTTTGTGCTCTTTTAGATGTTAACAAATAGGAAGAGGAGACATATGTATTAAGGAACTATACAAAAGTAGTTAAAACCAATTACTCAATCTTAAAACAAAGATTAAGGATATAATGGCTAAGTAATGGTGATAGGAACTTAAGGCTCTTCCATAATTCAGTTTTATCAAGCAGGAATTATTATAGATCTACTTCCATTCAAATTGTGAAGGCCTCTTAATCTCTTCTCATTTTGATATGTTACCTGAAACTCATAAGTTCTAGTATAATTTGCATGGTACTTACTCTCTATGTTCCTTTTTAGTGGCTATTTTGAAGTCCTTCATTTCTGAGCAAATTTCTTTTAATGAAATCGACTAATCAAACCTATTACTACCTTAGATGTTGAGCAAGCCTTGTATCCACTCAAGCATAATATGATTTAGGTCCTAATGGCATCAATACTTTTTTCTTCCATTAAACTTGGCCATATCCTAAAGTTTTTATTATTAAAGTTATAATGGAATTCTTCAATCAAAGGAAAATGTTAAAAAAATTTGATAAAACCTTTATTACTCTTATCCCAAAAAACCTAACCCCTCTTCCTTAAAGGATTATAGGCTATTTTTTACTAGAATATAATATATAACCTTATATCAAAGATCTAAGCTTTTAGACTCAAATTTGTTTGTAGTAACAACATTAATTTGTCTTAAGGAGCTCCTATTAATAGAAGGAAAATAAAGGATAACATCTTTATTGTTCATTTTCTTCTCAATAATTATGGTAGGATAAAACTCTATTAAAACTTATACCATTAAGGTTGATTTTCACAAGGCCTTTAATTCCATCAAATGGAATTTTATTCTTTATACACTTTTTGCTTTTGGATTTCCCTTTTGATTCATTTGTTGGATTAAGAAATATAGCTCCACTATCTCCTTCAATGTCATAGTGAATAGAGAACCTATTAAACTTATCCAAGGTGCTATGGTGTTAAAGCTAGGTGACCCCAGTTCTATCTTTTCACCTTAGATATGGATATCATAAACATATTGATTGGGCATATGAATAAATGAAAAAAGAATCATGTTTTACCATAAGTGTAAGAAACTTGGAATTTATAATTTATTCTTTGTAAATGTTTTACTTCTCCTTTCTAGGGCTAATCCTAATTCCACTAATGCCTTAATGATATCCTTGCACACTTTTAAAGGGCTTTTGAAACTCATCATAAATAAGGTGAGAGTTAGCTCTTCATTTCATCTAGCACCTTTTATCTAACTCCTCATTGTCCTAATTAATAGATATGTAACCTAGTAACACCCTTCACTTACTTAGGCATTCCAATCTTTTATAAAAATATTTAAAACAGACTTTTAACCATTAATTGAAAGGATCAAGAAGAGGAACAACAACTAATGTAAAAAATGTTTAATTTTTGTTGGGATAACATAATTAATCAACTTAGTCATTAATAGTCTGGATGTTTACTGAGGGTGTTTATATGATGCTTCCAAAGAACCTAATTAAAAGTTTATAGCAACAAATTAGAAAATTTTTACGCTCTGTAGACATCATAAAGAGATCATTAGGAAAAAATTAAATGGGCAAAACGTTTTCTCTCTTAAATCTAAAGAAGGATTAGGAATCATTCCTATTACAATCACCAATAAAGTGATGTTAATCAAGCATATTTAGATAATTTCAGTGGATAAGCAAGCTCTATAAGTTATATGGATTCATTATTACTATATAATTTGGAATATCCTTAGGATAAGGGAGTTGGTAAGGTTGGAGATCAAAAATAGGATTGGCGATGGATTTAGCATTAACTTTTGGCAAGAAAATTGGAGCAATAGGGCCTTTAAGTAATATTGATAATTTCATCTCATTAAGAATGCTTATTCTTGATAATGCCTCTACTAGAGATGTATTAGTCTTTATCTTTATAAACTTATAGATAAAGACAAGCAAAAGATTATAGCTATTACTTTTTCTTCTCTTGTTAACATCACACAGAAGACTCTTTTTAGTGGCTAATACACTTGTCATGGCATTTTGCCAATAATTCTTGTAGACTTAGCTTGAGGAGCCCTACTTTTAAGGTGAGATAGAATGGTAAAATTAATTCTTACCTAAACTTTTCTTTAGGCTTTTATTAGATCAGAAATAAAGATTTAGCACATTTGATAGAATTAAAGTGATTCATAATCTTCTTACTAGCTAAATATTATACAATCAAGAACCTAAGACATTAAAACACATCTTATTTTAGTGCTCCTTCTCAAGTTTCATATGGAATGAAATATTAAGGCTATGCAACATTGCCTGAACTCTAAAAGACTAGTGTGGGTTATCTTTTGGCTTCCTTAGCTACAGAACATGGTTAAAAGGGATCAAACTATCCTTAAGATTGCTCTAGGTAGTGTGGTATATTCCCTATAGAGGGAAATAATCTTCAGAATTTTTCAAAAAAGGTTTTCACATTAAATGATATTGATTATCCAACTTAAAGACCAAATCAGGGAACAAATAATGGTCTATAATATCCACACTAAATGCTGTAAATCTCTTTCCATCAATTAGTATATTATTATTCCTCACTTATTATAGATCTAACCACTTTAAAGAGACTTCAGAAGCATACTATCTTATTTAGGGGTTTTTCCTTCCAATTAATATTCAATTACCCAATGAATCTTGATCTTGTAAGTTTAACTTGACAGTATGCTTTAGGAGCTCTTTCATTTCTAGTTCTATTTCTATCTATCTTCCATAATGCTTATAGTTGTAAGTTTCTTTCACAATTATCTTTGATTATCATTCTATTTTGGAAGCTTTTTTTTTAATCTTGGCCATCTTTACGTGTAATTTAACATTATTCTTTATTATAGCTTCATTTTATAAAAAAAAATGTAGTATCGAGTAAATTTAAACACATAAAATATTCTTATTTCTTAATATGATTTAGTCTTGAAATTTTTATATATTAAATATCTTTTACAATATATCTACATATATATACAATTATTTTCATTAGGACTTAACAGATAACATATTTTAACAAAAGCAATTTATGTTGACAAATATTTGAAAGAATACTTACAAAAATAAACTTATATAAAATATTTTTAATAAATGTACTTATAATATTAAGATACTACATATTATTATTTTTTTCTACCATTCCAAATCAATACATTCATGAAATCAAGAATGAAAATATTCTAAAGAAATCCTTTTGTAAAATCAAATAATTGATTTAATGAATTTATATATACAATAAAGTTGTTTGCATTAAGTTTTGACACAGGCAATAACTTAGTGTAAATACTCTCCTTAATATTAAATATATTTTCAAAAAATAATATCATTAGGTTCAAAATAACAATATATACAATTTTCATATTTTTAACATCTCATTATTTATTTGTCCAATGCTCACACAAATATATGCACATTAAAAATATTTAGATAAATATTTATACTTCTATCAATACATATTTTAAAAGAACTAAACTAACTTATGTTGAATAATTCTTGAAATCTTAAGATAGACAATACTCTAACTTCTTTCATCCTTAGCCATTTAAGTTCTTCCCTCCCTCAGCCTCTATTTTTTATTTTTTCTTGAAATTTTTATTGTGCAGGAATCACCTAACATTCCTATATAGTTTCTTTCTTTTATAGAATGAAACTAGTTTTCACTCTAAGTTTTGTTGGCCAATTAGAACCACCTTCTTATTTTAGAACTACTTAAGGTTCTCTTCTTGGTAACAACTCCTTTGCTCTTATCGGGTTCTCTCCTCCTCCTTCCTCTCTACCTTCCATCCTTATTTTAGTGCACATGGCATAACTCTTCTTCTAATTTGTTTTTGCTAATTTTATTTCCCCTATCTTCTTTCATGCCTATGTTTCCTCTTTCCCTCCTTTACCAACTTCTTTATTAAATATTTTTGAAAAGAATAAAATGGACATCATTAATAGAAAATATTCTGCTATAAAGCTCACAACTTCTTACAATTATTAACCCTTTTTTTCCTTTAACTATAGAGTTATACACCTCAATCTTCAGGGAATAACTATTTTTCTTAAGCACTTAGAGTTTTTTCAATTCTCTACTTTCTTAATTCTTGTTTTACACAGTTGGTATTATTGGCCTTTATAAGCTCCAAGCATTCCTCATTTAAATATAGTTTTCTGTTGCTATAATTGCTTTCTTTATCCAGTTCCTTAGTTTTGGGATTAAGGATTCTTCTTTTGTTCATTCGAATGTTCTCAAGTTCCTTTCCTTTCATAAACTATATACATAGTAGCTAACTTGAATATCTTCTAGTCTCCTCTTAATTGAATCCAAATTTGGTTATGCAACCAACTAATCAATCTTTAAGAAATGAAAGCTCTTTGTAAACTATAGATGAAAGATTTCAGAACTAGCAATAAAATTAATCCAATTATCCTACAAATTATCTTGCATATAGTATTGCAATAATAAATGGTTCTAAAATCCTTAAGGGAACTTGGATTATGCAGTTTATGGATAAAAAAATGAATGTTTTGTTTATTTCCCCCAACATGTTACCATTCTCAAAATTCTAGAACTATATTAGTGATAAGATCTTTGATAAAAGGATAAGATCTTTATAATATTAGGGCATTTAACCCATTTAGACTATGGGACTTACCTAGATTAAGATAAAAGACAACTCTTTCTACACCCCAGGGATGAATGGTTGAATAAGAGATTTTGCTTCCTCCACAAAGATATGGTATGTTATGAAAGATTTAATTAACTTAACTGAAGAGTCCTCAAAAGCTAGAGTGCCTAACGTGTTCAAAAATTACTCAAGCTTCTTGCTTTAACTCATCTTAAGGCTGAGATATACGTTCATCCTTTTTCATAAAAGGAGCTATTATATTGGTATTCCTTCTTGAAGTGATGGATTTATGAAAGAAGGAAGTGTTTCTATTCTCTCTTTTATCTATTAGACTATTTATTTTTACCTATGGAGGGAATTGTGGATCTCTGAGGCTCTAGAGAATTCCAAAAGTGCACTTTGGGGATCACTAAGATTATGATAAAGATCATCTTGAATAAGCTTTAGTACAGGTAAAGATAAAGATAGCTAAGTATTATATCCATTTATTTAGTTTGAGTACTTGTTTCATTATGTGTAGCTTCCTTATATAGATAAAAGTATTGTTTGCCCTGAAAGTTTGAGTAAAGGCCTTTGAATATAGCTTGCTCAAATCCCTTAACTTCTATGAGATAATTATTAAAGCGGACGGGGATTTTTTGGCTTACTTTTGACTGAGATTATAGATTAGAATAAGAAAATTTTAAAGAACAATAGGTTAAAAAAGGTGATCTTACTCTTGTGGATTTTAGTAATAAGGCTTTATTTATTAGAGCTCTATCTTGTTTTCTTCTTATGTGCAAATTTTGACTTTGTTTGTTTCTCCATGTATGGAAGTACCCAACTTTAGTATCTTTCGCTCACTTCATGAATTCTTCATTAAAGTTCTTCAAGCATACAGTTCCATCAGCCTCAAAGTTGTATAACGTACTATTAAAGTCCCTTATGATAACCTAAGGAGAATTAATAAAGGAATGAATTCCTTTTAGTTTCTCCTATTGCACATTACTCCAAAATATATGGTTAAAGCCATAAATAAGATGATAAGAAATCAATCTTCTCAGGAATCAATGTCGTTCAAAGATGCATGACTTGATAATTGGTTACAAAAAGTAAAACTTTGATTATATTAGAGTCATATGTAATGACTATACATCCATTATTGTGGAATTGGTGATCAATGATGATACTCCAGTGATTTGTTAGGAAACACAGTTTTTTGCACTTTTCTTCCTTTAATTTTGTTTTAAAAGACATAAAAATATTCTTTTTTAATTGATTCTGAAGCAACTGTTGCTTCTTAGGGTAATTAATCCCCCTTACATTATATACTAGTATAGACATAATGGTTGGTTCAGGTTCCTAAAGGCCTTTATCCTTATTATTTCTTCTTGAACTTTTTTATATTCCTGCTTAAACTTTAATAATGTTGGAGAGTTGGCCATTTGCTCCTCAGAAACTTATATATTTCTACTAAAGATGACTTTCTTGGAGGACTTCAGACTTTATCATTTAGAGTATCTATTTTTTAGCCTCTTGGTTGCATACATGTTCTTGAAAAGGGCTTATATCTACTTCCTTCTACTTTCCACTAGGGAATATTAAGTTAATAAGCATCACTTTAGTACATTATAAAATTTTAGAAACATTTGGAGTATCAGAGCTTGAATTTATTTTTCCCTATTATTAAATTATTTAAGTGATTTCCATCATCTGTATTTATACTTAGCTCCTTTTTCTTTTCTAAGGGTTCAACTAGGCCATTCCTATTCCATAATTCCTTATCTTGGTCACTTTTCCCTAGTTCCATTAATTCATTGAATTTTCTATCCTTTAGCTTCTAGGTTTTTACTTACTTTATAAGAGATCATCTTTATTGATATGATGCTTGGACTAAAACTTTAATTAGGATGTCATTGGCTCCAAGCTTTAGTAAAGAAATGTCTTCAAGAAGCTCCTTTCTTATCTCCACCATAACACACGTGTATCCATATATTATATTTTCTAAGGAAGCAATTTGCTCATACATAACTATTACAGTACCAATATAAATGACCAAATAGCTAAGGCCATTAATGGACCAATATTCCAAAGGGATGTTACGAATGATGATCCATAAAGGCACTTATTTTTGCTTTACTATCTCAAACTTCATTACAGGCAATTATATTTAAGGATGTAAGTCCCTTCAATAGTGCCAAAAGCCATCCTTTATAGCTTTTTGAGCTAAAAAGATAAAGAAAGCTGAACAAAAGAATATTATCTTTAGTTAGTAAAACCTCGTTTAATCCCAATGGCTTCCAAAGGTGTATGACCTAATATTTGATAAGCAAAAATGCTAGTATTTTCCATTTAAAAAAATAAAAAGGTTATATTCCTTTTGTTATATCTCTCATTGAGAACTTCAAGGGAAGGAGTACTAATTAAAGATCCCTCAGAGGCTAATGGTGGGTAGTAATGGATCTTAGCTTAAGAGGATTTGCCCACCACTTACTTTTAGGTAAGCTAGGGAATTGTAGCCAGAGAAGTATTTGGGCCACTAGAGGTTAAAGGCTATGTGAAATGAGTTGTAGGCGGAGAGATAACCTTGGAATTATATTTAAGAGCGGGATCCTAATCCCACCAAGGTGGAGACCTCCTAATTGAAGGGGAGGAAGACAAAATAAGAGGGGGATGAGGAGGTAGAAACAATAGGTAGGGCATGGGGGAACTAAGGGATGAAAACTAGAGGGATCCAAGTTAACAACCTAGTTAGAATAGGAAAAATTATTAGGCATTATATTAAATAAGGGAAAAAGAAACTAGGAAGCTGATTTTTCATAAAAGACATTACTATAAGCAATAATAAAAGGAACAGAGAAGAGCTTGAGAGGAACCAAATTATATATAATTTCTATATTATATAGAATTTCTATAATATATAGAGTTTAATATATCTAATTTATATAATTATATA
>JANZXR010000003.1:22275874-22294853 GCA_027575705.1 Erythroxylum echinodendron
AAATTACTTTAATATTCTTAAAATTTGGATAGTCGTGATGTGTTGCCAAATATTAATCTCAATATATAGATATAAATTGTTTAATTAGAGAATTAAAGATAAATCAAAGGAGTTTAATTTACCTAGTCCTAGATACTTATAACCATTAGCAATATACATAGGAACATAATTAGTTACTCATAAAGAACTGTTATAGAAAGAAAGACAATTCAATCAAGTTAGACTTAACTGTAAAGAAAGATAATTCAATCAAGTTAGACTTAATTGTAAAGTTTGAGAAACTTTAAAGGTTAAATATAAAATATTTAATAAATAATGACCAATATGATATATTAGATCTTTTTTTCCTAATTCATATTTAATTATGATTAATTATAATTCTCATTAAAGTTTAATTGAAATTGAAATTATATTTTAACAAAATTATCAAAAGGTGTAAGTGTTATTATAAATAGGCATAGGCTTTAAATGAGTTATCACTTTTTACTTACCCCTCTCTACTATATTTGTAGAGTTCTCTTATCTAGTTTGTGTGGATCCTATTAAAAGTCAGGTCTAGGGGCAATTACAATGTTAGTGATGATCCTATTTAAAAAATCAGTTTAAAGAGAGTTATAAGTACTACAATAAATATTACTTTTAGCTACATTTTTTTGACAATGATTTGAAATTCATAGTTAATAGTTACTATTTGACTACAAAATTTCAAAATCTTAGCTTATTGAAAAGTGCCCCTAACCCTACTCTTTTTAGGTTTATGCACCAAACAAGGGTTATTGATGCATAGTCTAAATAATTTAACCTAAGCTAAAAAAGTATGTTCATTTATTAGAAATCTTAAAGGAGTTTCGCAATTAGAAAAAGAAGTTTGTATCAGTCATAATGATGGAAGTTTAGAATAATCTAAAATGTGGTGAATGAGGTATTTAGCAAGTGGGATAAGGATAACTTTGCTTTAAATTTAACTACTAATAAGTTGACTGATCATCATGACTCCCTTTCGCATCATATGGCCCTTTCACATACAACATAAACACTAATCCTAATTCAACTAGGATTATTGTTTATATTAAATATAGCTACATTCAAAATTTACTATTATCACATGTTCCAAACACTTATCATATTTCATATACGACATAAAAACTATTCCTAGGATTTGTGACTTAAGTACTTCCTACTTCCTTTTTCCTATTTCACATACAAAATAAGCACTAATCATATTTCTTGTTTCATATACGAAATAGACACTAATCCTAATTCAGCTAAGATTAATGTTTATGTCATATATGAAATAACTACTTTAAAATTTTCCTACTAATATATATCCTAAATTAAATTGCTACTTTTAAAATTTCCTACTAAATATATATCCTAAACACTTATCCTATTTCTCATATGACATAAACACTAATCATAATTCAACTATCTTATTACCTATTTCCTATTTCTCATTTCCTATTTCCTATTTCAAATACATATTAAATGACACTATACTCTATCTGTTTTTCATTTAATTGAGTTTCTCACTATATGCTTATTATAATATTATGTTGATTCATTTTAAAAGTTTGATCTTACGGATAGCTCCCCCAAAAGATCGAACTACGATTAAGTCATGTAGGAACAAGGTTCAAATCTATCAGTCTATTAAGATGCCTTAGTTGCATGCATCACAACAGGTGAATATTCCTGTATTACTCATTACTAGTCCCAAAGGATAGAAGAGGCTAGGTTATTCGAAAGAAGGTTATCAATTTTTAACCCATTTTATCTTATTAATTTCCTAATTTTTTATCACTCAGTGATAAAGGAATTAGGGATGCAAAGATAGCCAGGCAGTTTGACTAGAAGCAACCATCTTTAAAAGAGTGCAACCTTTTTTTTAATAGAATCAACCCAAAGAGGTTAATTAGGTGAGTTTTAATTTTGAATTTTGATTTGATTAAATAATTAAAAAAATTACGAGTATATGTAAATCCTCATAACATAAATTACAAATATCTAATTAGATATCTTATTTGAATAGAAAGTTTGATAGAGCACAGCATGAGTTGTCTAGAATAAAACTGGAATAAAAAAGGGGGAATCAAAATGTCTAAATAATAAGAAATTTTCTCTTAATACAGATATATCTTGAATATCTAAGTCTTATATTTGTATTTAAAAATCTACAGAAATCTTATATAATAAAAAATGAATTGAAAAGAAAAAAGTTAGTAAATAATTGAATTGACTTCGATAGATGGTACACTTGTTGTTGTAGCATTACAAATTGTATTATTACTTATGCTCCCGTCAAGATAAATTTGACCCCTTCCCCTATTTTCGCCAACATATAAGAAATAAAAATTGAAAATTTTTATGACCTTATTGACCCCGACTAGGAAAAAATTATTTCTATTAGATCGTAATTGAATTTCATTTAAATTAATGAAACTCTTAGGATAATTTCCATACCCCAAACATTAAAAAATTCCTTTTTTATCCTTTCTTTATGATTCGATCTTTATAAATATGAAGAAATTTTAGCTTCAATTTGCATCAAGGTTTTTGATGAATTAGAAATAGAATCTTTATTTGAATAACTTCAATTAACCAATTTTTCAAAAATTCTATTTCTGATAATTGAACTCCACAAGCATGACCTCAATATGAACATAAAGTCCAAAAGTATGGAATCCCAAAAAGAGGTTGACCTAACTTGAATGGGATATGAGAGCTTCTTTATGATCTAAAATTCTTGCCAATACATTATCCTTATTTTTTTCCTGAATTGTAATCTCTAATAAAAAAATATAGCTTTATGAGCAAAAGAAACTTAAGGGCTCAATTGTATGGATACGGAAAATATAGGATTTCCAATCCTAATAGGAAAAAGAGGGAAACAGATAATTTAAAGTGAGCAAATTTTCTTGACTGATATTCAAAAGGTGTGATAATGTATGCATATTGGACCTTTTTAGGCAATTATAGATCTGAGGAGTCAATTCTAATTAGTCAATAAAGTACATTTCAATACTATTTTCTAGACAAGATGAAAGGACCCATCCTGAAGTTCTCCTTCAAGAACCCGAGTGAAGCCCTCCTGCAACCCCATGGTAGCTCTCCAATCGATATCTAACTCAACCGAAGATTCCCGCAAAGCCAAACTGTTCATTTGTTAAAAAAATTTTATACTTTAAAAGTTAAAACTGCAAAAAGAGTAGGAAGCCCTCTCTTTTTTCAATCATTTTACTAAAAATTTTGGCAACACGATGACTGTATTTTGACCTTCCCAAAATTTTCCACAAAGACCTGTATAACGCATTTTAAAACACTTCTAATATTTCATATACCATCTCAACTTATGAAATGAGGCCTCAGGTCCACATCACAAGCAATTACAAACATACAAATCTCAGCATTTTAAAAACATCAATGAGGATCAAAACCTTCATAGTTCATTAAGAAACAGATATTTACAATTCCATTAATATTCACAAAATCAAACTTTTGAACTCTTTCCAAAATAACTTAAAACATATCACATATGTAGAAAAAAATAACACAAACACAGTAGCACCTGATGATACAACTAATCTTGAGGCGAAATGCCAATTACTACAACACCTGTATATATAATCGGGGTGGTTTGTTTAAAAACATAAAAAAGGGTGAGCTAAACGAGCTCAGTGAGTGTAATCAATTTATAAGAAATTTGTAACTTTTGATAGCAATATAACTGCGATATTCCATACAATCATAAAGCTTATGGTAAAACATTGTCTATAACAATTTATTCATGCATCATCAAATTTGTTAATAACATAATGTTTAGTAAAACACAATTTCAATTTTTTTGAGAAAACTATTTTGAAATGCTTTTCGAAATTAAACTCATCATATAAAAGTTTTCATTTTCTATTTTCCTTAATTAATAACAGTGGTGGCAATAAGTTTTCTGAAAACTTTAATAATGAAAAATAAGCCAACCACTAGAATTGGTACCATACTGTACCTCTCAAATCACTTTTAATATAAATAGTGGCATAATTACTATTTTCATGACTTTCCTTACTCAGCATAGCCCACCACTAGCTTCTTTACCATGCAGTAGACTAGGCCTAAAGTCACGGAGCTGATTCTGCATTGCTTACTTATGATCAGTTAACCACTAGTTATGGAGCTAGTTTTGCATTGCTTACTCGTAAGAAGTGATAGAGCTGGTTCTGCATCACTTACTCTTGACTAGTTAACCACTATTTATGTAGCTAGTTCTATATTGCTTACCCGTAATAGGTTAACCACTATAAATATACCGGTGTAATAACATGTATAAAACCTATCAGTGTACCTTAAGCAAAAGCAACTCTTATATTTACGACTCATATTATTTTTAAATCAAGTATGAGTGGACTCAAAAGTTAATTATTTCAATGTAACTCCTAATCATATAAAATTTAACTTTCAAATTACAACTCATATACTGCCAAAGCATACACTTATGCTAGCAATATTCACTTATAAAATATCATTTGCATAAAACTCAGTATAAATATTCATTTCATGACCAATAAAAACTGTTTTCTTAAAATCAACTTAAAGAACACTCATATGTCATCAATTTTTTTTACAAAGAATCAAGTTATATAAAACAGTTGAAATACACTCACATTTTGCACACTTATTGCTAAGCACACTTATGCGTTTGCTGACTCTCCTTTACCTACACAAAATGCATTTCGATTAGGAATTTATTTCCTAATTGGGAAATAAGGTATTAAAACTATATATTTGGTTTAACTGAATTTGAGATTTATATCTAATCATATAACAAGCATGTTAATCATATTTTTGCTTACTTTCGTAAGCTAACCTATTGGTCACCATTTCCAAATCTAACTTCAAAAATCACTTAAATGCTATATTTTATCTATTCTACCTTACCAATTCCTTCAAAACACAATCTCACCCAATTTAATTCACGATATCAAAATCATGCATGATGAGTCATAGTTATAACCCATGTCTAGAATCCATACCTCTACTTGTTTCTTAATTTTCACATAATAAACGTACAAATTAGGTTTTCAGGTCTTCTAAACATTTGCTTCCCTATGTCTCTAGTTTCTATATCATCAAAATTCATACCATTTCAACTTCTAAATTATGACAAATGTACCAAAGATCACAAGTTGTTTCAACACAAAGGTAGTATCAGGCTACCACTTTCGATCTCAAATTTTAATATCATTCATCCTAAATTAGGTCTAGGTCTCTTCTAGAGATTTTTAGTACTATGTTTTACATTTCATATGCAATTGAAATCACCCAATTTGGAGGTCTGTAGGTTAATTTATGGTCAAAACAATGAGATTGGTTTAAATTATCCTAAGACAAAATTCCGCTAATATCATGTAAAAAGATCAAATTGCCCTTAATTAGTACAAAAAGACCAAATTGCCCTTTAATGTACTTAATTGACTAACTAATAAAATTAAATCCCGAAAACATTCAGGAACTGTCTTATTCTCAAATTTACCATTATTGATTGGAGGCTTTTAAAAATTTTGAACAAGTTTAAAATCATCAATACTGATTATTTTCCATAAAGGTCATTTTAGTCAAAAAATTTTGGATTACCTGAATTCTATTCAAACAACTTTTGTTTTGACCCATTTCAGTTCCTATAGACTCTAATCCTAATTCTGGATCTTTTCATTGTGTTTTGAAATTATTCGGTAACTTTTCGATTGCTTAGAAGAATTTTTAGATTGAATCCAAAAATCACTAAATGTTACCAAAATCGTCTGAATTTTATTCAAAAGTATCACCTAAATCTCCAAAGTTCATTTGGGGCTTTTAAAGCTCGTTCAAACTCATTCCGTAGCTTTTCCTAGTTTTTGAAAAAAATTTGAGAAATTTTCGATCAAGTCCAAAACCATCTCTAGTCTATCCATGATCTCTGTTATAAATTCAATAATGCATTTAAACGCTTAAATTACTATAGTATACTATAAATAGAGTATAATCTATAAAATGCATGTGCAATATAGTATATAGTACAATAATCGAACTAGGATATTACACAAAAGGATAGCAAGTTACAAATTTTGTCTCAGTAGGATAAGCATGTATTTTATTTCTATATTAATCATATCAATATAGTAAATGAAGTCCTTTTTACATAAACAAAAGAATCTAACTACGAGTTGTAAAACAAAATATAAAAAATTGTGTCATAGTTTACTAACCATTTGTAATCTTTGGTAGAATATAAACATGGTATGTCAATTATGACTAACCATTATGTTATTTACAACTTAAATTGCATCCAGTAATTTAGTAACTTGCTTATAGTTGTATAGCTACATGGAAAAAACTTATATGAATCATTAAAAGTGATTTAGTCAATACTTAGAAGGAGTGAAGACATTTATAAAATTTTACTCATATGAGTTTAGAACGTGAAATTTGTTGTCTATATATAGATTGCTTAAAATTCTAATAATCAAATTCAAGATGTGATATATAATCTCTTTCTAATCCAAGCCATAGATAAATTTTATACCTGTTGAATTCATCATGGCAAATGCTCTAAAGCAAGTGATGCTAAAAGTCTTGATATATGTGATGATGGTAATAACAATAATGATGTAGATGATAGTGATAATAAGAGACAACGTAGATGATGGAATTAGAGAAATGTTAGATGACGTGGAGAATCCTTTAGAGACTATTAATGATAATACTTTGCCTAACACATTTAGGATAATTACATAAGATAATCTAAAGAAGTTATTGGAAGTAGCTAAAGAAAAATTATTTATAGGGTGCTCTAATTTCTCACAACTATCTTTGTTGTGAAGTTTTTGCACTTGAAGTTATATAATAGGTGAAGTAGCAAATCTTTTGAAATGTTGATTAAGTTTCTCAATGATGAATTACCCATTAGCCACAAATTGCCCAAATCTTAATATTAAAAAAAAAATTTAAGGGACCTTGGATTAGGATATATATCAATATATACCTGCAAACAAAAACAACCATAGATTTAAGGTGGCATAAAAAGAAACGCACTGACGATAATATTATACGTCATCTAGCATACTCAAGGGAATGGAAAAAGTTGATGGAAACTTTCCACGGTTAATAGAGTATTGGGTTAGCCTCTAATGGATTTCTCTTATCTTATTATAATGTTCGTAACATTTATCTTTCTAATGTGATTAATGTTGATGATATAGGCTCTCTTGATTATGATGATTGAATCTATTATAGAATTGCTTAGTCTATTGTCTTTTTGTAATGTTAATAACATTTATGTACTTTTTATTATAGATATATAACATAATGGCATTTGGAAGAAACAAAGGGAAAAAGGTAACTGCTATAAACATTGTAGAATGGAGGAATGTGCAAGTTTAACCAACTCATTCAATTGATGCAAGAAATTCAATTCCTAGCCAACAATAACATTCTACCTCAAAGAACACTGAAAATAGTCATGTAGGTCTGAAATTTTTGTACCTTCAAGTCTCTACATATATATATATATATATCAAATATATAACTTTTTCTTATCAATTTTTTTTACCACAAGAAATAGATTCTATTCTAGTACATTGCCATAACATAGCAATAACAATATTTTGCCTTTAACTTATGCACAACAACTTCATTCTGTCTCAACCTATAATGAAGCTAATAGTGTAGGTTTATTATTTTGCAATACCTTCAACAAGAATTAAGCTCAAATATATATATTTATAAATTATAATATTCTCTTATAATTATTCATCTATTGTCAGCTTCCAATGCTATTACTAACAAAGGTAGAGGAAAAACTAGAGGTTATGAATTGAAACAAATGAATATTGCAATGAATTGCAAGTTATCAATATAGATTGATACTCAACAAGGTTATCTTGTAAACAAGGTTCAATCTATGAAATTGTGAAATGAGTTAGAAATTATTGCAAGAATAGAACTAACTTTTCTAAAACATGATAAGGACTTGAATGAAGACAACTTACTTAAAAATGCTTTGGAAAAAATTGTTGTAATTCTACAAAATCTTTAACTTGAGATTAATTACATTTTTACTTATTGTTCTTAGTTGAGATTGAATATTATGGATATTGAGAACCTAAATGTTTCAAACTGTGTTACTTTATTATTTAAACAAAGGACTAGGGATCATCATTTCGAGTTGCACAAGTATCATAAATCTGTTTCTTCTTATGCAAAGGCACAAAGATATGCTCCTTAGCAAATGTCTAAACAAAATTTGAATAGTTTGTGTGACTATTGCTCTCACTCGAAAGTTCAAGTTTGTTTTATTTGCCTTCATGTTTGCTTGCATTAATCTTGTTAAATGATTTAACAACTAAGTTATGTTTTATCTTCGTTTAGAAAATTTGTGAGAAGGAAAGGGTGAGTAAATAAAAAATGAAAACACCTCATAATCAAATGTCAAATTCATTTGTTGTTATTAAAAATGAATATGTAAGATGTAAGATCTATGTTTTTAAGTTATACTTAAATTAATAAAAATTAAATTATTTATCGTGCCTTATTTTTTTGTTTCATAAAGCAGAGTGAGAATGAACTACATCGATAAGAGTGTGATAGGATTACACTATATAAAGTCACTCACTGTAAGGAAGGGAAAGGATGGATGTCAAAAAAAGCAAAAAAAATGATTATATAAGTATAAAAGCTTGTTCAATATTTTTGTTCATTTATTAATGTAGTAGTAATTAGTAATGTGTAGATTGAATATTGATTTTCTTTTTTACTATTTTAGAATAAGATGCGAGAGTTAATAGAGAAGTTTAAATCTGAGGCGAATGAGCTCAATGAGAAAGACATTTATGATATAATACTTGGTACTCTTTCTGATTATATGGAAGGCCTTGGTTACGACCCTAAGTCAAATGTTCCAACCCCGACATATAGAACAATTATTGAACACCTTAGAAAAGAAAACAACAAACTTAAGGTTGCATTATAGGTTAAAGAGGTTAGGGGAGAAGAAGCTCGAGCTAAATTAGCAAGACATGATATGTTATTAAAAAGGTAACTTCGCTCCGACTATGAATCATGATGGAAATAAAGAGAAAAGAAAAGGGTACTAATTCTATCTCCTCTACTTATTCTATCACTTCCTTTATATACTATAATTTAATTTTAATACTTTTTTCTCGGAGTACAGAATGAATGAAGATGTAACTAATAAGTGATTATATTGTGAATGGTACAGTTATGTGGCGTTTGCTTTAATTATAACCAAATACTTAGTGTATCAATACTCTTCAATATTTTTAGTTGATTTTAACCAACCTCTTTAGATGATTGTAGGTTCATGGACTTAGACAATACTAGGTAGTTGTTCGAGTTATGCTCAAATATTTTTTATAATATGAGCATCTTTGTCAGTAGACATATTCGAATTTGTGAAGAGATATCTTTATTTATTAGTTTGTCTATAAGAATTGCTCGAGCTATCCTTAATACCTTATATAGGAACAAAGGATCATCCTTTAATGTTATATTACTTTTATTAGTACAATTTGATGATATTTATATAATTTTATGTTATATATAGGGTGCTCGACATTCTGAGTTAATAATATTTCTCTATGATTTAATTTATAGTAATAACTAAATAATTTACAATAAAAACATGTTGATACATTATATGCAAAATGTGTTATTCAATATTATACATTAAAAACATAGCAAATAATAAATTTTATTCTTCCTTAAACCCCGTCTTAAGTTCCTAATGGAAAACACATATGATCTATCTTTTAAATTATCGCACATTTCTCTCGGAATAAATATTGCAATCATCACTCATTGTCTAATGCAATTAGACGATGTTCCTTATCATAAGTCATTGCTAAATTAAAGAAGTGTACAATCTAGACGATAGATAATGTGAAAAGTTAGACAAAATACGAACCGGAGGTGGTTTGGATACAATAATAACTTAGGTTGTAAACTATTTAAAATAAAACGTCAAAAAGTATTTGTAATGAGCTTTTCCTTCTAAAGTGCCACTGACTAACATCAGTATTTCTTGTCTACTTAAATATGTTAGGCATATGATCTTTAGTCTTCATTATCAAGGCATGATAACTATTCTTTTGCCTTCTAAAAGAAAAGGCATCGATGATGATTCCATTCAGAGCCCTTTTCCCTAAGTTGTAGCGAAGGAATTCTACATATTCTTCAAACGCAAGGCAATTGCATCACCTTTTAAGTAATGGTGTGATGCACGAAGAACTGTAATTAATGTTAAGAATTAACCAACACGTTCAAATTAAGAGCTATGCAATTATCAATACTTTATATAGAGACAACTATGGTTTTGATTTAGTGTTCATAGTTCCAAATTCTTATCAATTCTCACTCGATGCTTGTAAGGATTAAAAATCTCGGCATCATCAATGAAAAGCTTTACCTATCTACGTTACTTACAGTAAAACACCATATACAGATACAAACACCCTACTGTTCCAAGATTATACTTGATACCTAGTTTTTGATACATGGAAAATTAGATACATTCAAAAAATCACTCTTTCATATTCATATTCATTTGATGATTTAAACTTTAGTAAATGGAAAGAAGTTTTTCTTTTTATACAGAAGTTACGTTAAAGTTAACAAAAAATGTTTTAGATATTACCCAATTGAATAACTAACCGAAATTTGTGATCTAAAAGTACTTAATTGATACCTGAAATTTGGTATTTTTAAGGGAAAAAGAATGCAAGCCCTAAAAGAAAGTCCTAAGAGTAAGTATATAGACTGAGGTTATCTAAAATTGTTACCATGGATATAAAATGAATCTTCATGTCAAATTAGTGTTCATACTAAAACTGTTTCACTTAAATTAAAATGCAAATTGAAATTTTATGCCTTGTGAAGGTATCCTCAAAATTGACATTAACATAAACAAATGCAAAGCAATGCTACTTATTCTAAATTGAATGTTATGTTTAATTATAAATTGTCTTCAATATAGATATCGACTATTTTCTTTTTGATACTGTCAAACTTCTCATTCATCAATCGATACATACAAATATTACACCTAACTCACCGAAAAGGTGTAATTATTGCATTGATTTCAGCAAACAATAAATTAAATTCATATCACTAGAAGCTCTAAGTCTATCCAATTGATTTTAAAGTTCTTTTAGAAGGTGTGAGCTAAATAAATTTTACCCCCATTTTGGATTGAATCCCTTTCTCGTTACTTATCTTGAACACCTGAAAACATAAGAGCTATATACGATGGGCCACAAAGTAACAAGAAATGGGAGTAGAACCACCCTAACTATTAATTAACGTCTAATGCTTTACTTGCGAAAAATGCTTATTAAACAAGTGAAACATTAAAATCAGGGTAACAAAGCCAGATCATTTTACGAGAAACTACGAGAGAGTAGTCAGTCACTTGTTTCCTTTCTGAGGATGTGGATCCTGATAAAAGAAATCTTGTCCTTTACTTTTCATCTTATTTTGAGATGCTCTGACTTTATAACCAAAATAAGCAAAGTCGAGATACCATCACCAAGTAAGCCAATTCATGATCTGCTTCAATAAGGAAAATATAACTAATGAACATCTGATCGAAATCCTAACAAGACTACAGCATACAACTTGATTTAAGGTTTATGAAATTTCTTGCTAGCCAGTTTCCTTCAAATTTTCCTTTTTGTAAGATTAAAGTTGCACATATATGGGTACCATTCCCCCGGAACTAGGCCTGCCATACCGAGCAATCTTGGATGAGAAGTGGGAGGTCATGAATGCATATTACAAGGAGCACACGGACCAGGTGCCATTTCCAATAACAGCAAGGAGAGACACAGCACTTCACATGGCAGTGTTCAGCAACAAGAAGAAACCCGTAAAGGATCTTCTTGATACCTTGAACGGCTTCGAGATCCACCCGGAAGAGGACACGTCGATTATTCAAAACGCATTTGGAATGACCCCTCTTCACGAGGCAGCCACCTGTGGAAACTATGAGGCCGTAAAGTTGCTTATCAAAGCATATCCAGACCTACTCTATGTCAAAAATGTATATGGTGAAACACCATTGTTTAGGGCTGCTGTATTTGGTCACACAAGAATATTGGAGTATTTAGCCAAGCAACCAGGGCAGCTTGATGATAACAAGAAGCTACTAGAGATTCACCGTGTTAGGCGGCCTGATACAACCTCCATTCTTCATGTAGCTGTACAAGGAGAACACTTGGGTTTTTCTTTCATTTTTAACATATATGTGTAGAACGTAGTTTGCTATTTGGTGGATTTAAATGTGAATGAACATTAACTGGATTATGTCGTGCCATCATTGTAGATACTGCTCTCCTGTTACTAAGGATGGATGAATCGCTCGGGGAGGCAATGGACGGCCGAGGCATTACAGCACTTCATCTTCTGGCCAACTTGCCATCTGCTTTTAAGAGTTCATACTCCAAGAACATATTCAATACATTTATTTATCATTGTAAGTTCAACAACAACACTCAGATTTCTAACTTGAGCAAAGGAGAAATTGATGATTATTTTAATAAGATATACATACCATTATAATAAGTAGTAGTAGTAGTAGTAATTAATTAGGGAACTCGTCAACCTCGTAAGGTACTATTCTGTCATAATACTATGCTTTGTCCTCTAACCACGTCTAATATATATGTTGGCGTTTTACAACATAGTGACTTGACATGTCACGTGTGTTTGAAAATTAAGACCTAAAGGAAAGGACAAAATTAAAACAATTATAATAATCCTGATCCTTGAATAAATAAATAAAAAAGAGAACCCGAGTAGGAAATCCAATATTCTTTTAGAGATAAATTAACATCTTATTCCTATTCATTACAGGCACAATTCTTTGTCTATCTTCAACTTTAATTAGGACAAAAATTAAGTAAAACTTCTTATTAAAATTGATCTTTAAAGTGTTGCGCTTGATCGATAGTTTAGTGTTATAGTATTTGAAGAATTTTTGGATAAGAAAACGTTGATACTGGCCAATATAAGTATTTTGATATAGGACGATGAAATACTTCAAAACTTCTTAAAATAAGAATTTTGGAGATAATATTGCAGACGCAATTGCAGTAAGATATTGAACTAGACTTATTTTGAAATAAGAGATACATATGTATGATTTATAATAATAATTTCAAATCGATAAAATTATTACTTATACCATAGGCAGTCCTACATTGTAAAAAGTTTTATATGCAACTTCATTCAAGGGTTAATATATTAACACTACGTACAGCACTTTATCAGCTTTGGACTACCTTTTCACATGAAATTCATGATATCCTTTAATATTATTGGCAAAATGACACGTTTTTATTGCAGGCCTACCAAATGAAAATGATGACTGTAATGCAACCTCTCAGAGCATTCCAATGCCAAGATACTTGGAAAGTGGACAGCGTACTATGAGCTGTTTCAACAATTTTAGTTTTCGTAATGGTATTTGAACCTACGGAAAATATTGCAATTCATAATAGGAGATTGCATGCTAATGTTCAGGGGTTATTTCAATATACTCAAAAAAAATTGATACTAAATGCATATCCTGATACAATGAAGAAATTATATGTTTCATTTTTTCTGCTAATGCATTTTTTGGTTCTAATGTCTAGCATTGTTCTTGTTCTGTTTCGAAATTATATAATTGTCTTTTGCAGTGATGAAAAGGATCAAACTAGCGATATGCAGATCTATTTTTGGAGGTAACTAGTCTCCATTTCTATTAAAGAAGTATTGTCAAGTGGATTCTTTTTAAGCCTTTCTTTTCTTCTGAACAAACACCAACAGGTTGGCCAGTTGTGGATAGAATTCGGGCTGATAAGAGAAGGCACGATTCTGCATTCGAAATTGCCAAGTTGCTTATAAAGAAAGATTCCTCCCTGAATCAAGCAATGAAAGTGGTGGACTACACCACAGAAATTCCTGCAGTAATGTATAAACCGGTCTTAGTGAGACAGAAAGGATCAGGAGTTGAGCATGGAATACGAAATGAAGGAAGCGAAAAGAGAGAAAATGTTCATCACGGTGATCACCAGCTACTTTCTCCTGAAGCTCCATTATTGACAGCAACTAGCAGAGGAATCGCTGAGATTGTTCTCGAAATTCTGAACCATTATCCTCAAGCCGTTGAATATCACAACGACATGGGCCAAAACATATTGCATGTGGCTGTGATGCACAGGAGGAAGGAGATTTTCAATCTTATAAAACGTTCTAAGATACCATTGTCGAGGATGTATCATGCTATTGACAGTAAAGGCTTCACACTGTTACACCATGTTGCAGACACCAGGCATTACACTGGAGAGACCATGCCTGGTCCGGCGCTAAAGCTCCAAAAAGAGCTGAAATGGTTCCAGGTAAGTCCCTTGAAGACTATTACGAAGAGCAGTGTAGAAATAATACTATGTTAGCAGTTATGTTAATTGAAATCAAGTAGACTACAATTTTGATTAAGAAGGATGATCCTAGTCCTGGTAGGAATCAGTAATTGACTAGCATTCATTTTATAAGGACCACAGCATAAACATTTCTACTGTTTGTTTCATATTGTTGCAGCGTGTGAGAGAACTAGTTCCCTCACATTATATAATTCACAGTGACAAAGTTTATCTCAAGTCTCCAAAAGAAATCTTCGAAGAGAAACACAAAGACCAGCTACTGGAAGCGCAAAAATGGACAAAGGAAACATCTCAATCGTGCTCCGCGGTTGCTGTTTTAGTAGCCACCGTTGTATTTGCCGCCGCCTACACAATACCGGGCGGTAGCAAAGATGGAGTGCCTGTATTGCTCCATTCTCCTTATTTCCTATTCTTTACAATCATGGATGTGATGGCCCTTGCAAGCTCGTTGACCTCGGTTGTGATGTTCCTCTCTATACTCACTTCTCCATTCGAATATGAAGATTTCCTCTACTCTATCCCCCGGAAATTGACATTTGGGTTTACTTTGCTCTTCTTCTCGGTGATGGCGACAATGTTAGCATTTGCTGCTACCATCATACTCGACGTTCGAACTTCAAAGAATTGGACTACCAGTCTAATAGCCGTGGCTGCATTCCTTCCTGTCTCCGTGTTTGCGATGATGCAGAAGCACTTATATGGAGCATTTGCGAGTACTCTGAGTGGCTTGTTTAAGGGGTTGAAAAAGGCTCTCTCGTTTTTTAACCCTTGTCTTTCCCACAAAAGAAAGCAGCATTGAGTCTTATTCTGAGAACTTAAACATATCTCCTACATAGCTTTACCTTTTGTTTTTTCTCTCACAGTTCTTTTAGCCTTGGTAAGTAAATTCTTACTAAGTGAAGTTGTCATTTCAGAAGGTTTTAACAAACGGTTCATAACAACGTAATAAGTGGAGTGCCGTGTCTTGTCCGACTCGCAAAACTGGACAAAACCATTGGCGATCGTTGACATATAAGTTTTTCACTGCTGTAAATTTTTGTCATTGATAGAAGGTTAAGATATATATCACCTAAAATATAAGTAAGATGAAATGAAAAAATGGAGGAAAAAGAATTAATACAAGACAAATTTAATAAGAGAAAGTATATAAATCTGTCTGAATCTCTTTAATACATTCTGCTGTCTATTTAATTTTGTTTACAAAAAGATACAGAAATAAAATAGAAACTAGAATATATCAAAGTTAAAAACAAGATAAATAAAAAAACTTGCGAACTATCATGTATGTATGTAGAACAATTAAGGTCATACTTTAAAAGCTTTACGTAAAGTTGTCTTACAACTTTTCTTAGCTGAGTTATAATTATGCAAGGTTTAATGATAGAAGTTATAAATGACTATCATTCTTAAAGCTTCACAAAAAAAAAAAAAGAAGATACTTTACCTCCAATATTTCTCCCGCTTAAAGCCACCTTTATTTTTATTCATATTGCTTAAAGATGAAAGAGGATCGGTACCATATGAATTTATCATTACTAATCCGCTTTGTTAGTATATCTACCAAGTTGTCTTTGGTATGAATTTTCTAAACATCTAAACTTCTTTCTACACTTTTTCTTCAATAAAGTGATATTGAACTTGAATATGTGTTTATCCTTGGATGAAATGATGGATTCTTTGTCAAGTGTAAAGCTCTCTAGCTATAATAAAATAGAGTGATCTTCACTTGCTTGTACCGAGCTCCTCCTTGTTTATGTCCAAACTCTTCCGTTAACTTTTGTAGCCAAATTGCCTCTTTGCTTACTTGTATAGCCGCAATATATTCTTCCTTTGTTACACAAGTAACCATAATAAATTGCAATTTTTGAGACCCAGCTTATAACTCCTCTAATAAGAGTAAACATATAACATATGATAGACTTACTTCTGTCAAGATCACCTGCGTAATCTAAATTAATGTAGCCTCTAACAATAAAATTTGATCTTTAAAACATAATGCAGTATTTGAAGTACCTTTAATATATCTCAAGATTCTTTTTACAATACTTTAATTCTCTTTAATAAGATTTGTCATGTATCAACTAACCACTCTCATTGCATATGAAATGTCTAAGTTTGTACTGATCATAGCAAATATTAAATGATCACTACTGATGCATACGGTACTCGAGACGTTTCTATCTTCACTGTTTTGTTGATAGGACTCATCCTTGAAGATAACTTAAAATTAATAGGAAAAGGTATAGAAACTAGCTTACAATATTGCATATTGAAATGTTACAAGTAAGGGTTTTGGCCTTTTATAGCCTCATAGAAAGTTGATGGTTCTCCACTCCCTGTTAGTCAACAATATGCATTATTTCCTCCTATGATGTATTCTAAGCTCTTCTTTCCTAAACTAATTGTTGAACATTTGGGGTTAAAGACTCAGTTTGTTCTTGTTCTTTATGATCCGCTATATCTTCCAAAGAATTTAGGTCTTCTTGCTCTTATCTTTCTTTAACTTGAACTGTTGTATTCTTTGGTTTCTCCTTTGAAATGTTATTTTCTTCCTTTTCTAGTAAGTTATCTTTTGCAAATAATTACCTTATGGATAGTAGGATTCTATATATGATACCCTTTAATACCATTAGCATATCCCCAAAAAAATTTCATTTCCTAAATTTTAGATCCAACTTTAACTTTTCTTAGGAATTATGCGTCACATATGTAGAACATCTAAATATATGGAGAAATGAATAATTAGTAAGATTATTGGTCCACATCTCAACTGGTGTCTTCATACTACTTTTGCTCAAATTGATTTGGATAAACCTATAACCCTTAACATTGTTGTGGTTCTTTCCAATAATGTTTTTTTCACTTGCTATGCTACTCCATTCCACTATTTAGTGTATGTTACTGTGAATTGCCTCTTCATGCCTTCTTGTTTACAAAATGCATCAAACTTGTCGTTAATTTATTCGCCTCCATTATCTGACCATGGACATTTGATTCTTTTCCTAGTTTCAAGTTCAACTTGAGTTTTGAAGTTCTCAAAACTAGAAACACATCTACCTTCCGATCGATTAGATACACCTAACATCTTTTAGAGTAAACATCGATGAAAGATATAAAGCATTTCAAATCTCCTAAGGATGAAACCAGTGCTTACCAAACTTCAGAATGAGCCAGCTCTAAAATAGCTTTTCTTTTAGGAATGGAACTACCAAATTTCAATACGTGTTTCTTATTAGTAATACATTGCTCACAAAAAAAGGGTAATAAAGCCTTTTTTAGCTCTGAAAGAAGTTTTTGTTTTACAAGAATCTTCATTCCTCATTCTACATATGGCTAAGTTTAAGCTGCCATAATATTGTTGATTCTTTTGCCAAACTTGCTAATGTTAATAGATACTTCTCCTTTTTAAAGTGATTACCTTTTAAGTATATATAGATTAGTAGCTACGTTTTTTTCTTTCATCCCTACAAGTGGACCTCAGACTATTTAACTTGAATTTTACACTTGATATTATCTATTTGTCTTAAAGACATGAAATTTTTTCAAAGCCTTTCATATGTTTTACCTCCTAGGTGGTGTGAATCATACTGCTCCATATTTTTAATTTAACGATATCATTATCAACAATCTTTAAGGCTTGATCATCGCTCATAAATACAGTTCCTTCTAAGAGTGGTTTACATTGGTCAAACCATTCTCTTGCAGAGATCATATGCCTAGGGGCTCTGAAATCTAAAAAGTCAAACTTTAGCAAAATTATTTTTTCCTTCTATAATTGCTGGTTATAAAGGATTTTACCATCATTTAAGGTATTTGTGACATTACCTTAAGGGGTTATTGCATTTTTCTCTACATTCTTATCAGTTTAACATTCCTTCCTAGTGTACCCTTTCTTAGCAAAATTCTAACATTTGATAATTTGTCTACTTCTTAATCTAAACCTACCATGATTTTGACTCTAACTAAAACCACTTTCTGTTGAACTTCCTATCATAGTGGATAAAACTTGTTCTTATTACGAATTTGATAATCCATTCTCCTTATTCTTCCACTTCTATTCTTCTTCTAAATAGAAGAGGCAACATTTTTAAAAGACTAGATAGTCTAAGAGGATATTATTGGTCAAACTGATGATGAGTTGATCATATGGATCATTTAGGGTTTGAAATAAAAGTTTTGCACATTTATTTTTAGCTATTTTGTAGCCTAATAGTGAGAGTTTAAAAAATAGATTATTAAAAGTGCTGATTTGATCCATTAATAGAGTGGATTTTGGCATTCAAAAAGTATAAAGTCTTCTTTCAAAAAAGATTTTGTTGTGAAGTGACTTGACCTTGTACAATTTCGTTAGTGTTTCCCAAATATCCTTTACATTGCTTTTCTACCGTAAAAGAAGTGTAGATTTGTGGCACCCCATTACCCTAGGGTAAGCATCGGAACGCCCGTGGGTCATTCCGACACATAACCTAAGATAACGGAGCGCTACGTGTAATTACTATCGAACTCCACAT
>JANZXR010000003.1:22310381-22339365 GCA_027575705.1 Erythroxylum echinodendron
TAAATTAAATTAAATTGAGATTATTATTTATTATTATGATTTTTGGAGACAGAGTACAACTGTATAATATGACAATGAACTATTTTGTAATTTTCTCAGGAACTATTTCATTATTTTAAAAAATTACTCGAAACGGTATTCGGTAGTAATCGATACCGGTATAATACCATAATAGAACTCAATTCGATATCAAATCTGGTACAATATTCGCAACGTTAATACCAACTCATCAAGTCCTTATAATTTCTATGGGTCCTTCTACTGGTCTTTTTTTTTGGAAACAAAACTTATGTTTCATTTACACTATTTCTATTTATATTGTGCTAAATATATATATATATATATATATATATATATAGATGTGGACTCTACATATGAGATTTAATGGAACGAAGATTTTTAGCATTGAAACCGAAAGAGAGATTGCTTGGTACCAAGCTAAATTGATTGATGTATCTCTCTCGTTTATGTTAACCGGCCATTGGCCTTGGCTGCAGCACGTGTGTTTCCGTGGATTATTGCTAGATCCCAGAAGCCTCGGCGAAACCAATATGAGGAATGCTTTTTCAACGCATCCCTTCATTGTTTCCCACAGCCTCCTGCTCGTGCCTTTCAAGATCCACCAATTTGTCTACCTCCACAAATCGCTCATGGCTCCACAAGCGATCTTCTTGTCTCTATCTTCTCAGGAAGTGCACTTCGTTGATCTTTCTGAAGCAAGTCCAAGCCCACATCTTCCGACTCGGCCTTCACCAAGACCACGACGCTGTCGGCAAGTTCCTCGTCTGTTGCACTGTACCATCTCACGGGGAGGTGTATTACGCGGAGAAAGTATTTAACTACGTACCTAACCCGTCTTTGCTTATGTACAACCTTATGATTAAAGCGTTTGCAAAGAAAGGTATCTTTAGAAGATCTCTGTTTCTGTTTACTAAGTTGAGGGAAGGAGGGTTGTGGCCTGATAATTTCACTTACCCGTTTGTTCTTAAGGCTGTTGGCTGCTTAGGTAAAGCTTTAGTGGGGGAAATGGTTCATGGGTTTGCGGTGAAATCTGGAGCTGAGTTTGGCATTTTTGTGTGCAACTCGCTCATGGACATGTATCGTCAACTGGGTCGAATTGATATCATGAAGAAACTGTTCGATGAAATGCCTAACAGAGATATTGTTTCGTGGAACGTACTAATTTCTGGGTATGTTAAGAGTATGAGATTTAAGGATGCGATCATTGTTTTTCGCCGCATGCGAAATGATACTAATTTAATGCCTGATGAGGCTACAGTGGTTAGCACACTTTCTGCTTGTGCTGCAGTGGAAGATTTGGAACTTGGAAAGGAGGTTCATTGCTATCTAAGACATAAAGTTGGATTGACCTCTATTATTGGCAATGCCTTGTTGGACATGTACTGTAAATGTGGTTGCTTGACTATAGGTAGGGAGGTTTTTGAAGGGTTGCCTTACAAGAATGTCATTTGTTGGACTACTATTGTGTCCGGCTATGTAAAATATGGGAAGTTGAAGGAGGCTAGAGAGTTGTTTGACAGGAGTCCTGTTAGAGATGTTGTTCTCTGGACTGCCATGATAAATGGCTATGTACAATTCAAGCGGTTTGATGAGGCAGTGGAACTTTTTAGAGAAATGCAAATCAGAAAGGTTAAACCAGATAAATTCGTGGTAGTCACCCTACTTACAGGTTGTGCACAGATGGGAGCGTTAGAGCAAGGGAAGTGGATTCATGGATATATAGACGAAAACAGAATTCCTCTGGATCTTTTTGTGGGTACTGCTCTTATAGAAATGTATGCCAAGTGTGGGTACGTAGAAAAGGCTTTAGAAATCTTCAATGGGTTGAGAGAGAAGGATAGTCCCTCGTGGACTTCAATAATCTGTGGGCTCGCCCTGAATGGGAAGACAGGCGAGGCTCTGAAGCTGTTTTCCGAAATGAAGCAGGATGGGTTTCAACCTGATGACATTACGTTTATTGGTGTTTTAAGCGCATGCAGTCATGGTGGACTAGTCAATCAAGGCCGTGAGGTCTTTAAATCGATGAAAAATACGTATCATGTGGAGCCAAAATTAGAACACTATGGTTGCTTCATTGACCTACTAAGTCGAGCTGGAAAGTTGGGTGAAGCAGAGGAGTTGATAAAGGAGCTACCAGATGGAGAAAATGATGCCATAGTTCCAATTTATGGCTCGTTGCTTAGTGCTTGTAGAATCTATGGGAATCTAGAGATGGGGGAGAGGTTGGCTAAGCGTTTGTTGATGATAAAATCAGGGGACTCTGGCATTCACACACTCCTCTCCAACATCTATGCATTTGCAGACAAACGGGAAGACGTGACGCAAGTGAGAAGGAACATGAAAAGTCTTGGAGTTAGAAAGATGCCTGGTTGTAGCTCTATTGAAATTGATGGTATTGTACATGAGTTTGTTGTTGGGGATTCGTGTCACACAGAAACAGCTGACATATATTACATGTTGGATAGAGTGAGTAAACCATTGGTAGATTTGATAGAGAATGAAATAGAGAGCAATGATTCCTGACCAAATTCTTTTAGAATTGCGCGGTATTAGATTAACCTTTCACTTTCACCCCATGTATATTCTTTTAGCACTTCCTCTTTTTCTACTTCATCTATTAGCATCCCTTCTTATTCACTACCTTATGCCCGTGCCCCTCCATAAGCACCCAAATTTCTCTTGTCGTACAATTATTTTGTCGTCGGGTTTAGTACACTTTTTAAGGTCTGATTTTTTTTTAGTTAGCCTACGAAGTGTTATAAGAGGGTCTCAATTATTGGAAGATACCTTTAAGCCATCCATATTTAGACTAATTTCCGCTCATATCGGGTTAGCTCGTAAGGAGTAAAGTGTTGGCCAAACAGATCTCTCCATTTTTAAGACTCGAATTCGAGACCTCAGGTTAAGGAATGAGAGTGCTGAATTACTTACACCAATTATGTTTGGTTAGGTCTAATTTTCTAACCACAAATACAATTTACTTAAAATAGATGTAATTCAAACATCTAAATGTAACTAACACATGTATAACAAAATCTATACCACTTACTATTATTAATTTCTTGTAACATCTTATTACTTTAATATAAATTATTCAAATTTATTTAAAGAATTATATGCAAAGATATACCATTGGCTAATTTAACCAAGTGTAAAAAATAATATAAAATATGTGCAAATAACTTATCTTTTATAATTGAAAGCGTTCTTTATTAACTTATAAGCAAAATTATTATCAGTCATGATTTATATTGGTTCAACTTGATTTAAATGAAGCTCCAACTTTATCTGATTCACATTTAAAAAGAGATTATGGATTGTCTCTTTGAAAACAAGAGATTGCATTATTTTTCAAGAAGAAAACAAATCTAATAATACTTTTTTATAACCAAGATCTCTCTCAAAATTGCTAGAATTAAAACTCACTAAATTAGTTTTTGTGTAAAATGAATATGTTATAGTTTTGAAAAAATCTCTTGGTTGAACTTCGTAAGGCATTTCCATAAATTGACTAACAAGTTCAGCTGCAAATAAAATAAGTAATTTTATGCAAGTTAAATACATCAGGCTTCCCAAAAGACATACAAATACTGATAGATTTATACTCTCTTATGTATAAAACTTGAAAAACTTTATCCTTCACTCTATAAGTGTATTGTCTGACTTACTATTTAATATATTAAACTTCTTAAGCACCTCCTTTCGTAACCTTCTTGAATGATGAAAATCATATCCCTATTTGGTTTAGTTAGATTCCCAAGTAGTGAGACATTAGCTTTATCTCGCTCATCTCGAACAAACTCTTGGATTATAAAATCTGTGAACTCTTTAAACATCTTTAGACGGTTAAATATAAAGATAAATCATCCACATATACAAGAAAAAAAAAATTGACATTTATTAATGAATTATCTAATTAATAAAAGAATTATTTTCATGCAAGTAATAGGGGAGAATATGTCTTTATATTCAATACCTTGTTTTTGCTTATACCTTTTAATAATAAGCCTTGTTTTGTATCTCTCTGATTCACCTTTGATATCTCTTTCAATCTTGTGCACCATATTTGTCTCCAATAAAAGATAAACAAGTTTCTACATGCAATCACTTATATGGCTTGGATTTTCTCGATCATGAAATTAATCTACCTTTCATTCTTATTATCATCTTGAAAATTTAAATGCATGATGTCTTTAAGTTGACAAAAACAGCTTATGATTATCACAAAATTTATCAAGTTTTTGATATCCTCGTAGTCCCATGTTTGTTAGTGAAGATGTAGGGATGATGGAGTAAGGTTGGTAAAGAAGAATCTTTTCTTTTTTTCTTTTATAACCTCCTTTCTTCTTCATCATTAAAATATGTAAGAAAATCGTGAGATCTTTATAGATAAATTTCCCATACAAATTTCGTATTATTATTTTGTTGTTTGCAAAATTAAAGAGAAAAAAAGAAGGAACTTCTTATATTCATATTCATAATCATAAGATCCTTTTTGATACTTAATTTTGTCCTAGACAATTTTTTATAGTTTTATTATATTGTTTGCAAACTTGAAGAGAAAAAATATATAAAAAAAAAGAGAAGGGATTTTTAGTTGTTGATTCTATATTAATCATTGGTATAAAATTGATTTTATCAAATGTTAATTTTAATTGTTTTAGTTATGTGATTTAGCTTTTGATTTAAAGCTTGGCGCAATCAAATTACATGTTTTTTTTAAGTAATTTGACTTCTAGGCAATATTTTTCATTTTTTTTAAATTTTAGGTTAACTTATGAATATAATTGAAAGTTGAGTTAAGAATTCATACTAAGGAAACTTTAAATTAAAAAGATAAAAAGAAATGAAAAAAGAGCTAGTATGTTTTAGCTTTCATTAAACCAAGCAAACCATTTACTTAGTATGTTTCTTTTATCTTAGTCTCTCTTTTTTCAAAATAATATAATAATCAAATAGGCCTTAGATATCAATCTGAAGACAACACATTAGACATTTTGTTTTTAAGATTTAGATAAAATAACAAAATCTTGAGCATTCAACTACATTTTTTTTAATTCTTCAAAAAATTTTAATTCTTTCCCAAATAAATCATATAAAATGTATGAGCTTTTTTTAACATAATCGAGGGTTACTATGAGATTTAAGAGGCTAGAGAGAGCACTTAAATGAATGAGTATATTGCAAAAGTTTTAGTTCATTAAAATGAGTAGTAGATATAGATTTTAAGTTATATTATTATGCAATTATTTCAACAACAACAACATTTCAGTAGGAATCTTATTGAGATACTAGGTTTGGAGAGTTCTAAAAGTAAGAAACCTTACCCTTAGTTAATATAGAGGTTGTTTCTAAAAGTCTCAAGGAGAAATAGGTTGTTGAAAAAATGATTAGAAGAAAACAATTTCCACATACATAAACAAATATCTACATAAATAATAAAAATCAGCAAAAATAAAAATAAAAACAATGATAAAGTAAGTAAATAAATAAATAGAAAAGAAATAAAAATATAATTAAATAAAATAAATAAGTAATTAAAAACAAAAGAAAAATAAATGAATAAAACAACTAAAGGAGTAAGTGCCATTAACAAAAGTATTTAGGGTAATTAAAATACATAATAATTAAAGGAATCCAAGGAAAAGTTTCAAGGTTGTACAATTATTTCAATTGGATAACTTGCTTAAGGTGCATCTTGAGCAAGATTTATAAATGTATCCTCTTTACATATGTTAAAATAAGATGAATGTAAAAATTCCTTCGCACAAGAAAAATGTTATATACAGGATTCCTCTTCATCCATTAAAGGAAGAAGATAGTGACTTTGCAAGTGAAAAATGAGGAGTGGACGTAGACCAAGAGTTGTTTAGCCGAATCACCATAAAAAAGATTTATCTTTCTTTTCCTATTCTTTTTTATTATTATTGTGTTTGTTTTGTAATTGCCTTATATAAATTTTTTTAAAATCATTTATTAGAGTAGGTAATATATTTATTATTTTTTAAATAAGAAGAAAAGTGAACATACATACTTAACCCTCCTCTCTTGTGCTTTCTAAAGACCAATAATATGTTTTCATAATTATGTCTCAAACTTGGAGTCGTAGGTGTCATTCTTATACATGTATGTACAAAGTTGTTATTTCTCTTATAGATCATTTGGTTTCACTTTTATTTTTTTTGTATAATTTCTATTTTGTTTATTGATTTTGTTTTCTATTTTAAGAAAATAAAACTTATCTTTATATCAAACTCCCTTATCTTAATATCGGTGGAGATAATACTTTTAATATTAGTATAAATAGAAGTTAGAGATAAATTAATTTATAAAATAATTAAGTAAGTAATTTTATTTTAATCTCTTAAATATTATTAGTAATACATATTACTAATAAGTTAATTATATTTTATTAAATTAATTAATTAAATAAATAAACATTACATAAAATTTTATTTATAACTAATATTTGTTATTTATTAAACCTAATATTGTTACAATCAAATCAATTTTTACAAATTTAATAAATTATGAATTCATAAAGAAATGAAAACCAAAAATTCAATGAAAGAAGTTTATTTAGTAAATGTGAAAAAAAGGGGAGCTGAATAGGCCTATAAGTATTAACCATATATGTAATGCATGAAATGTTCTACTTTAGATGTATATGATGATGTTTTACCATTCTTACATAAGAATGCACTTAACCATTGGTCAGCTTATAAAAGGTTTCATATTCATGCATATGTTTTTAGTTGACAAACGATTATCTTACCACTAGATGAACTATACTTTTGTATATATTTTATTCCAATCACTTAGATTCTTGTGTTTATTCAATAAGGTGTGTAATTTTTGTTCTTTTGTTAAACCTCTCAAAGGTTGCTCTCAAATCCATAATATCTTTTCTAAGTGTCTTGTTCTCATGCATTACGCTACTATCTTTAGTATTATCCAATGATGCTTATACTTTGACCTAAATCATTTTCAATCTCGTGTTTTCTTTTATGCATACCTAACACATTTTGATTGTTCTTTACATTTTGAGGATGATCGAAAACTCAAAGTGCTAGATGCGAACAAACTCATCATATGAACATAATCATTATTATTAACATCATAAAAGTTACTTCATTATTATATAGTATATAACACATCTTCACCGCTCCATGCCTAAATTCTTCTTCAAAATTACTTATGTTATCCCATGTAGCTTCCAAGGCTTCTCTACTTTCATATTTTCTCTTAATATGCTTTGTTAAGTTTAGGAATTTAAAGTTCACATGTTATGGTTTCATATATTGATAAAAAATAATATTAGTTTTATGCTTTAAAATAATATTTACCTTTGCCTTGGATGTCTCTTCTTTTGATGAGCTCTTTTTTTTAAGTAGTTCTTGAAATCATTTGTAATTTATATAATGCAATCATTATCACCTTCATTAAATGAATTTTCCTCTTCTTCTTCGCTTTCATGTTTTTTCTTAAAAGAAGAAAGGTAATAAATTAAAATCCCAAAAGAGAAAACATTTTACAGTAAAATCAGTAGCCAAGAGGGGTTATTGGGTCCTCATTGATAATAAACCAAGTTATTACAAGGCTTTGGAAAGATAACTAAATGTTTTGAGCTAAAACTAAACAATAATTATTTTAAAGGCCTACACCTCGAAGTAGAATGGAGGAGAACTTGAACTTAAGTTTTCTATTTGATGTATCACTATGGAATTAGAAAGTTTAAAGCAAACCTAAAATTAGTTTTCAGTTTGGTATCTTGCAAACCTAAAATTAGTTTTCAGTTTGGTATCTTTTTATTATAGATAAATGTTCTAGCTGATAGTAATATCTACACCAATATTATAACATATTTCTTTCTCTATAATGATCTTTCTAGTTCAGTTTAACATTTTCTATAAAAGATTTGAATGTCCTGGACTTCAATTTGGAAGACCCTTAGGCTTATTTCCTTCCATATCACATTGGTACTATAAATTAAAGCAAGTTTGAATATATTTAAATCTCCTTTATGCTTGTATTTGACATGCTCAGCCCATTTCACTATCTTTAACTAGTTATTTTTCATACATTGAGTCTTATAAAGTCACAATTTTGATTTCAAAAAGTATTTAAATCAAAACAGTTTAAAAAAAGGTGGTTTAAAGGTTTCTGGAACCTAGTTACATAACTTGCAATTGATTTTGCCAGGAAAGTTACGTTTAAACTTATCCATTGTTCTAAGCCCTTATATAATCACTAGCCACAAAGGTAAATGAAGCTTTATCTAAATTTTTGCTAAACCTGGCTGGCTTCCTTTGTGGATCTATTTACATTGGCGCTTTTAATATTTATATACAAGTTTTATTTGAAAAGGATTGAGACCTATATCTTTTCCATATAATTTTATCTTCAACTGTTGATTAGGTCTGTTAGCAGGGATGGAAGCCATGATTGAAGAAAATGCCTTGTATTTATATTACTACTTATCACTTGAGATGATCACTTGCACTTTTTCCTATAAAAGGGATATACATTTAATGTTCTCAAATTTAAGAATTCTATAAAGAGTTCCTCAATCATTCTAATTGTCAAATCAAAACTAAGTTGATTTTCCATTATTAGTAATGATTTTCATGTCTTAGAAAATTTTCTCCCATTTTAACGTTTGATTGAGACTCTAAAAGTTGTTTAGCTTAGTTTTAATACCTTGAAAGTTCATCCCTTTATAATGCAAGTGTGGATCCATTTGACTCAAAATGACTCCTAAAATGTAAAAAGTTTCTATATCCTCTTCAATATTAACATCTTTATGTTGTTCTTTATAGAGTTAATGCCTAGGCTACCCTCTTCGTTAAGAGTACAAAACTCAAACCATTTAATTTGAATCGTAGATAATTTATCTCCAACAACCTCAAATTGTAATATTCTAATAACATAATTAAAAAATTTACGCTCCACTAAAAATAAAAGTGTCATTTTAAATTTGAATATGAATAAATGAAAATTACGTGACAAAACCCATAAAGATTTGTTTAACTTTAAATCCATATGATAATATAATAAGGAAAATGATTTACATTGTAACATAACACTCCAATAAAGCATATTCCCGAAGATACCAGAAGATAATCAAGAAAATACTCTACAGAAATGATACATTAGGAAAAGCGTCACTTGCCTTGCCACACACCTTACTTACGTATGGCTTAATTGAAAGACAATTATTCTAGACTTTCATTTTCACTTCTTTAGTTAAATGCTCTCTCTTCATTGTTCTTCATTTTCTTCATTTCTTCTTCTCCATTTACGACTCCTTCAACTCTCACCATTATGGACTTTGTTCTCATCCATCACTTGTTACTTCCATTTTCATTGACTTCATCATCTTGTTACTATAATCTACTTTTATTCCATTTTCATTTCCTTTCTAGTCTTTTTATTGACTGTGTCAAACAAAGCTATGAAGCAATTGTAATGTTCACCTACCTTTAAAGTATGAGATTTAACAAAACCCATTCTAGAGTGTATGACTTTAGTTTTGGCTTAGAATCTATAGTTAAAACACTAAAGTGCCATAATTGATATCCAATTGAAATTTTGCAAGTTCTCAATGGAAAAAAAGTTAAAAAATCTAGTGACCAGGAAGTTTGTGAAAATTTTAATTCAAATATAATCCATAAATGATAAAGAATGCTCTTTTCTTTCATAAATCTTGGCATTCGTTGAAGCGCTTGGTTATTAATGTTGTGTTTGAGTATTAACAAAACATTTCTCACTTTAGTGCCAAAGATTCCTAATCCTAGCATTTTGAAGGACTTCAAGCCTATATCTTCGACCAATGTAATTTATATGATAATTACAAAAATCCTTGTTTCTAGGCTCAAAGGAGTGCTTCAACCATTGATTAGCCCTACTCAAATTGCCTTTATGTCAAGAAGATCATTGGGTGATAATGTGTTATTAACTCAATAATTTTTCAAAAGATATAATAGGAAGCATTCCTTCAGGATTTACGCTATCAAAATGGACTTTAGCAAAGCCTTTGACTATACTGATTGGAGATTTATTATTAATACTATTCATGCTTTTGGTTTTCCTCTAAGGTTTATTTATTATATTTCCTAGTGCATTTCCACTATATCTTATAATGTATTGGTTAATGATAAACCTATTAGATTCTTCAATAGTGTTAAAAGCTCAAGCAAGATGATTTTCTATCTCCTTATTTGTTCACACTTGGTATGGAAGTCTTAGCAAGGCTTATAAATCATATTATGGAACAATAAAGAAGCTTTAAATGTCATTTCAATTTAAAATTTATACTTACTACTTCTATATAGATCATATGCTAACTCTTATTAATGCCTTGAGATGCTTTAAAGAGTTATGTAGAATATAAATGAAAAAGGACAAAAGTTGCTTCTTTATATCTATAAAAGATAAAATTTTCTTCTTTATATCCTTATTTATTACAAATTATTCTCCTTGGATTACTTCTCTGATAGAAATACAACTAAAACAACTTGCATTTACCTATTTTAGATTTCCTATTTTAAACATAAGGCCATCAAATGGGTTAATTCTTGTCACCTATAAAGAATATTCAAAAGAGGATTAGTAATTATTGCAATAAAAGCCTTACTTATGTTAGTAGGGTCTTCACATTTTATGTTCCCTAAAAGTTTGATAAAGACCATTGAAAGGTTGTTTAAGACCTTTTTATGGGTTGGTCAAGTAGTTGGAATCTATAAAGCTAAGGCTAAATAGGAGGTTAATTATTTGCTTAAGGATCAAAGTGGTCTTAGGATAGCCTTGATAAAATTAAGCAACAAAATCCATATAGCTAAGAGGTTATAAAGGATCCTAAAGAACAAAGAGTCCTTTTGGGTAGAATAGGTGCATTTGTATTATTTAAAATTAAATAGCTTCTAATCAATTTCTCCAAAAAGAAACTCATCTTTGACTAGGCTTAACATCTTTAAGCTTAGGGAACAAATGGAAACTCACATAATAACAAGGTCAGGTAATGAAGCTTTTACTAGCTTTTGACATGATAGTTAGAATTCTTTAAGCCTTATAATCAATTTTACTTAATATTTTAATTTGAGGAGCATAATACCAAACATTGCTATGTCATAGAGGATTTATATGACAATTCCTATAATTAATCCTTACATTATAGATGGATTACTTTAACTTGCACCTCCTTTTCTTCCTAATTATGCAGTTGCTGATAAGACTCTTTATTTGGGACATTCATCAAGTTCTTTCACCTATAAATCATTAAAGAATCTTTTTAGATCTAGGGCCTCTAAACTTTAATGGTATAAACTTGTGAAGAGTAAAGAAATCTCTTAAAGAGTCTCCTTTATTATATATATGACTATTAGTGGTAAGTTACACATTAAAGATAGAATTTATGATACAACTTCTAATTTTATCATTCATTGTTTTTTGTCAACAGGAACTAGGAAGTATTAACCATCTATTCTTCTAATGTAAGTTAACAAAATTAATTTGGTGAACTATATTGAAGATTAACAACCTGTCATACTAGGTGAGTAATTAGAATGATGTTATAAGTTATAGTTTTGGTTTGAATTGGACATGTAACGAGGAGGATATCAAACAGATAATCTCTTTCGACGTTGCCATTTACTACGTTTGGAAAGAAAAGAACTTGAAAGAATTACAAGGCAAATTGAGGTATGAGTAGCAATTTTTACATGAGATGATAAGTTACATTACTAAGCAAATATTAGTTGCTTCTAATTTTTCTTACCCTTAGGTTGGTTGCACTTTTACTAGGCTACTATTTAGCGACAAATTACTTTTGCTAGACTACTTATGATCTTTTTGTTTTGTCTAGAGATGTACTATTTGCAATTCTCATTAATAATTCATTTCCTTTCCTTTCTTAAAAAAAAAAGAATTAAGAAAAAGGAAATTATTGAGTTTGAATTTTAAAATTTAATTATGAATGAAAAAGAGTGGAGTATCATAAGAAAACTGTATTAATTAGGGACTTATTGTTGTAAAAGAAGAAATGGGACATAATTTGTAATCCCTTATCAAACTCAACAAAATATATAGCATAACTATTACTAAAGAAAAAGAAAATTCAGCTTATCATTTTTCAAGAAATTTATCTTACAAGAAAGCCTTGTTTTTAAAAGAAATGAGACACAAATGCTTATATATCTGTAGACACCCCTTAAAAACTTCCATTTATTCCACCTTCTTATCTTCTCTCTCTTTTTATTTTTATAATATTCCTTAAAATTTAAATTTTACGGACAAATATGATCAAAAGACTCTAACTGACCAATGAGATAAATGAAGATGAAGCTAAAATTAAAGGTTTTGTGAGGCAGTTAAAGAGAAGAAAAATAAAATGAAGGTTCAACTGAAGATAAATTGTGCTTTCTAATTTAGTAACCTGTCGCTACAATATATAAATACAGAAAATTTATGTTTTCGTGAAATGATTATGGTTATTTTTATTTTTGAAAATAGGATGCGAAATTATTTCCAACCAAACATGTTTTTGGTACATTAAATTTTTGTTTAAAAATCAAAACAAAAATTTACAACTCACGATAAAACCAATTAGTCTTTGATACAGTTGATTTTGTCACCTAAAAAGATTAGAAAGCTATCATGAAATATGATAAAAAAATCGCCTTAATTTTTAAAAAAGACATTATTATTTTTAAGTAATTTTAATAAATGTTTGAAATTTCTTAATTTAATTTAAAAATATAATTTGATAAATTGTTGTGATCTTTTTAAACTATTACCAAACATTAAGTCATACTTTTTTTGCAAAGGCTATAAATATTAAATCTGATTGACCAGGACACGTCATATCAATTGAATATTGATACTAAATTATTTGGTATCATATCACATTATTGTATCACATCGCATGAGAATTTTATATCAGTAAGTTGTAATATTAAAAAAATAATGAGTTAAATTTGTAAATTAAAAAATTAAATATTTTGAAAAAATAGTTTTATGTGTTAGAAAATTTTAAATATAAAAATATATTCCGTTAAATCAATTTGTGAAAGCATGATTTGATCCCCTTCGACTATAAATTAAGGCTTTTTAGAAGAGAAGATAGTATTCATAACATTGTAATGAATGTTATATATTAATACTAAAAGAATTAATCTTATGTTGGCTTTATAATTACGGATCTTTATTTATAATACTAAAACGTTTGGGATTTTTTTTTTTGTTTGAGAGTATCACTTCACATTATTAATATTGAAATATTTAATTTATTTGTTTACTTAATACTGTTAATAGTTTTAGTTAAATAATTCTAAAAATAATTACTATATTTAAAATAGAATATTTTTTACTAATTTTAATAAATAAAATTATTAAATTAGAATTTAATATTTTTAATTTAATTATAACAAGAGACTAAATTTTAATTAAATTATTTAAAATAGCATTTAAAATTAATGGAGATCGAATGGCAGCACCATCATGGCCGTGTAACAGAACAATGCTTTTTACCAACATTTAGGCTATTTAATAATAAAAATTGATGAAATGTATTTTTATTCTATAGTTCCAGAGGTTGGTTTGTGACAGAATAAAATAGGATAAAAGATAAAAGTTTTATATTACATCTTATTTTATTCTAAGTAGTAAAAATAAAATATTTTAAATTTAAAAGATTTAGAATAAAATATAAAATAATAAAAAACTTTATAGTATATTATATTATGAACTTTCCGTCTAAATAATATTTCACTATATTACATTTTAATTTCTTTTATCTTTGTTAAATAATAATTTTTTAATATTATACCTACTTACATTCTGTTACTTTATAAACTATTCGATTGTATTTTATTCTATTCCATTTCTAAAACTTAGCTAATTAAACATAGCATTACGGTTTTAGGTTAAATAATAAAAAAAGACTGAAGATAAGAAACACGAGAACAGGACAATTGTCTCTTTCATCCTTCTTCTTTGAGAAATGCAACGAAAGTGACGACAGGTACAGGCCTCAGGCTACTCGCGCCGCATTCGGCCGTTGAACTGAATTCCGAGCCCGATCGTCCGGTCATAATTCTGCATGCTGCTATCCTTTATAAACTAACCTCGCTTGTGTTTGGGCTACTGTCCTTTGTTGCTTTTGTCTTGATTATACTTGCTACTTTCTTATGTTCGAGTACTTCTTCATATCATGTTTTGGGGAGGCATTAAATCTTCTGTACAAGAAATTTCCGTAGCTGAATCGTTGCTTTTTCTGACTTGAATGATTTTTCTGATCAAGGAATTAAAATTTGGAAGCCCGCGGTTGCTAGAATTTTTGCTGATTACCTATAATTTTATACCTAGACTGCCATTTGTGTGGATGGATTAGTTGACCCGACAGATTCTGCCCAGGTTACTCAGATGGTGCAAATGGTTATGCTATACAGTATGTGGCTTATAAAATTGCACCGTTGGCAGACTTAACAAAATGATCTGACTTGTAGAATCGGCTAAATAATTTGACCATATAGTTGGGCCGCACGCCGAAGCACTTTAAACAAATTTCTAAGTTCAAAATTTAAAGTATATGACTAATCTTACACTTATACTTAGCTGCAGTTACTTAAATTATTCGTATTTGGTTTCCCTTTTAATGTGTTTGCCTTTTCCTTCATTTGCTTTATTTTCATGAGAACTAACCAAACTCAATTTGTGATTGGCAATTTTATCTACACTTCATTGTTAAGCTTGCCTCATTCTCCTTTACCCTTTTTTTTTTTTAATTAAAACTGGACAGGTATCTCAGCCCTCTCTTTTGGTAGTCATTGTGTAGCTGACTATGTCTTTGGACTCTCACATTGAGAAAGTCCTATGGACGGAGTCCCAGATCTCTGATCGAGTCACTGAGCTAGCCTCCGAGATCACCAGTGACTTCAATTCTGTGTCTCCACCTCTTGTTTTAGTGGGGGTGGCCACTGGTGCATTCTTGTTCTTTGCTGACTTGGTTAGGAAAGTTCGTCTGCCTATCTTTGTTGATCTCATTCGTGCTGAATCCTATGGCTCATCCACCCAGTCTAATGAGGCTCCCCGCATTTCACTGGACACTAAACTAGATATCCAGGGCAGACATATTCTTCTGGTATCACTACGTAAACATACTAATCATCATATGTCTATGCCTTTCCACTTTATGTTTGGTTAGCACTGATAGATAGACGGAGAGACAGATATCTGTGCACAAACATACTCACATACACAAACAGAGAACAGATGGGAGCTTACTAATTTAATAAATTGCTTCATAGGTTAACTCGTTGTCAAGAAAAAGAGGAACAGGTTGCCAAGGTCAGAAAAAGAATACCAATTTTCTAATATCCTCTTTCTGAATGTCCTTGTTCTGAGAACAATTTGAGGCCTAAATAAGTCTGGTGTAAATAGGAACAATGGAAACTTCAATTTTTTTTTTCTTGCAGTTATATCCAAAGTAGAGACCGATTGTAACATTATCAAATCTATCAGAAATACTATCTTGGGTAACTCAAAATTATACCTATTATATAGACCCAACAGTTCCAGTTCAACTTTTCGTAATTTTCCTGCTGAGATGAATTAATCCTGCAAGAAAAATGACGGCAAATTTTCCCTTCTCAATAAAGTAGATTGGACTTTATGTTCATGGTTGTACAGCTCCCTAATCAAAGTAACTATTACATACAAATTAGAAGGATGGGACATCTGTCCATGATTAGATATAATTTTAAATTATTTAATTTTGTTTTTCTTCTCATCCTAATTTATATGAGAAATATAATATCTACTTTCCCTTTTCTTTGCGTTCATTTCTTGTGTTTTAGTTGTTTCCTGGTGTGATCCGACTTTTATTGTTTTGGTGTAATACAATACATTAAATGGTTGTCTCAGGTTGAGGATATTATAGACACAGGGCACACTCTGTCTTCTCTCATTGCACACTTGGAATCTAAGGGAGCTTCCTCCATATCAGTGTGCACTCTCCTTGATAAACCATCAAGAAGGAAGGTTCAACTTGAACTAGCTGGTATTGGGAAGTACTACCGAGGGTTTGAGGTGTTGTTTCTTCCTTGTGTGTTTGTGTTTCTATTGCCTTTTTAGTTGCATCGACGGGAGAAATTATGATCTAATATGCCAAGTTGTGTTTGGAAACCCCTTAAAAGTGCTTCTTTAATTGATGTATTCTACAAGTAGTCTTTTTAGTGTTGATGAAACTGTTTTCACATGCAATGTTAAGAGACATCTGGATCCTTGTAACTTGGAGACCCTCATGAACGTTATTATTAACAATTAATCACTGTCATAAAGCTAAACCGTGAGTTTATTGGTCATATTGCTGCATAGGAGTGGTAAAAAGCCCGTGTTTGTTTTCATGGATGTTGGTGCTTTTTGTTTAAAGGCTGGCATTTACACATCATTCATTGCCGACGTTTAAAACAGTCAACTTCCAGTTAATCTTGGTTGAAATTTGTTCTGAATCTCAGACAGATGTTAGAAAGTAATATATTTGGTTGCTGCTATTGGCATGTGATTTAGATCTTTATTTGGGATTGGCATCTCTAATTTTATCAGTCATAAGTGATCTTAACCTAAATTTTACTTGTATTTGCTTGCAAAAAAAGTGAGGATGATCCTTTTTATCTCCATATTTCTTTCTTGCAGTGTCCTGATTATTTCATCGTGGGTTATGGAATGGACTATGCTGAACTTTACAGAAATTTGCCATATATTGGTGTTTTAAAGCCTGAATATTTCAAGTAATTTGACATGTTCTCATTGCTGAGATCACACAACCTTTTTGGTCCCCCAGTTTTTGGACCTCACTTGCAGAGAATTATTGGAACTACAATGCTATTCTGCTCATTCTCGAAGAACTGACATGTGTTTTGGCATTTTTATCATGTCTACTTAGGTTGGCAAAAGACAATCCTCTTGGTTACTGATCATCGGTACTAGTTGGTATTGGCAATTTTGCCAGATACTGGCCAGTACCCTAAATTTTAAAAAATATAGGGATCTTTTTGCAAAAAAAAAAATTCAAAACTTTGAACAAAAATTCATATATTTATTAAATTAATTTAATAACACAAAATTGCGTCATAAAATTATTGTTAATTAAATATATTTTAAAAATAAAGTGTTAATAAGATAATTTTGTTTCATAATATTTTTATATAATCACGTGTGACAACTTCTTTGAGGTGTTAAGTAAATTTTAAATTTTTTTAAATTAATAACTTATATAATTGCATTAGTTTTTAAATTTCACTATATTATTATAGAACAACAAAAAGATTACACTAGAATACTAAGTGACTAACCAATGTGTAGTATAATTTGAAATTATCAACTTTCAATTTAACATTAATTTTTAATATTTATTTTATTTTTAGATACAAGATATTGTTGTTGTTAACTTTAATATATAACCTACATAAAAATTTTTAACTCGACCTAAATTAAAATTTAAGATAATAATTAAATGACGTCATTCATATTTTATAAAACATTTGAATACAAATAGTTACGTTAAAAACTAATAGAATCATTGTAAGATAATAACTAAATGGTGTTATTCATATTTTATAAAACATTTGAATAGAAATAGTTAAGTAAAAAACTAATAGAATCATTGTAACCATAATTGTCAAATTATTGTACATTTGTATGAATGCAATAACTTCATTTAATGGTCATATAAACATTTAAAAATTAATGTTAAAAAATAAAAATTGTTGTTATTTTAAATTGTTATACATTTAATGGTCATATAAACATTTAAAAATTAATGTTAAAAAAATAAAAATTGTTGTTATTTTAAATTGTTATTATTACGATTTTTAGAGACAGGTTGATATAAATTTATAAAGTATAATGTATAATACACTAGTGGATTGTTTTATAATTTTTTAAAGAAATTTAAGGACTATTTTATAAATTTAAAAATTACTCGAAACAATACTTGGTCAATACAATACTCGGTTAAAATTGGGTATCGATGTAGTATCATACTAGAGCTCAATTTGGTACTAGTGTTGATACGATATTCATAACATTGAGCTCGACCTGGAGCTTAGCCCTAAACGCTTAATTGACCATTTTCTTCTTCCTTCAAAAAGTGCATGTGTATCTACAAAACCCAAAATGATTCCTTATCTATGCAGATCTTCTGGAGCCTTTTAATTTGAACCTTACTCAAGATTCTAATTAAATTAATACTAAGTCCCTTTCTTTTAAAAAATAGATTTCTTGTTATTTTACAACGGGAGCTTTGGTTTTATCCTCAATCTAGACCAAAAGAGCTTCCTTAGCATTTTCTCTGTGGTCTTCATTATCTCCCTTGAGATTGTTATGTGAGAGTTCTAATAGATGTGCAAATTGTTCAGTACCAAGATAATTAATTAAAGATTGTCATTACACGAGAGGGTCTGGTTGCACTAACTATTCAACCTCTTATGAATTGAGTCAATAAGGCATGCACAATTGGAAATTGATACCTTCCTAATTGTTATAAGAACACTTGTTCTTGTTTGAAGCCCTTGGTTGTAGCAAACAAATCTTCAAATGAACTCTTATTTATAGGAAAAAGTTGCTCTTATTGGGATTATAGCTCAATACAAATATGTTTTTGAATTGCTTTAAGGAGTTAATGAGCACCTTAACTTATTTAGTGATTGCCCTACAAAGTTGTAGCTAATCATCTACAAAAGAGATTAAAATGCTAATCTTGTCACATTTGTAATGAGATTTAAAGCTAGTTTCGTTGGAGATATTAAGACTAATGAGTCTAGAGAGGATTTCCATGCTGCAATAAAATAGATAGGGAAATAAGGGACCCCTTTGCTTTAGCCCTTTGGTAACTTTGGACAATTTTATGGGGTTTTCCACTCACTAGTTTGGAGAATGAGGTTATAGTGGCACATTGCATAACTTAGTTGGTTTACTTTTCAAGGAAGCCTAGTGCCTGCATTGAGCTAAATAAGAAGTTCCATTTTAATAAGTAACAAGCTTTCTTCTCTATTGAGCTAAATAAGAAGTTCCATTTTAATGAGTAACAAGCTTTCTTAAAATCAATCTTTAAGGCACAACCCCTTATTTGTTTTCTTTTGTTGTAGCTCTTAAATAATTCTTGAGCAATCAAAATGTTGTCATTTATGTTACTTCTTTGAATGTAAGCTCCTTGACAAAAGTTTATGATACCTTTGATAACAATTTTAAACTTGATGCTAAAATCTTTGAGATGCTTTTGTATATCACATCATAATAAGAAATGGGTCTATAGTTATGAATGGAAGTTGGGCTAGGGACTTTAAAGACCAGGAAAATATAGGTTTTATTAAGTTCCTTTGGAAGCTTCCCATAATTGAAGACTTCAAGAACAAAATTAGTTACCATATTGCATGAAATATCCGAGGTGCTTTAAAAGAACATGGCATTGAAATAATCTATATTAAGTGCCTTATCTGGGTATATGTTGAAGATTGCTTCCTTGATTTCTTCAATAATGATTTCCTTGATAAGAATACTCCTAAGCTCCCTAGGTATGGTGTTAGCTAAAGAGTCCTTAAATTGATTAGGTAGAGAACTTCCCTAACTGAACCAAGAGTGCATTATCGTGATTGAAATTCAACTCCTTTAGATGTTGTTGATAATTTATGGTATTACCATCAAGAACTTATAGCGATACTACTTTCTTCATATTTCTCCTAGATTAAATAATATTGTGAAATAAGTTTATATTCCTATCGCCCTCCTTTAACCAAATAATTCTAAAATTCAGCTTTAATAATGAGAAAAAGCTATGTAAGGAATTAATATACCTTCTAAGATATGTGCATTCTATAACTTTAAGGGTCTGATTAGTGGGATTTAATGTTTAACTTATTTTGATATAGATGAGGAAATCTAGAGCTTCTTGTTTTTCTCCTCTTGAGAAGTTGCAATTCTTTTTTAAACTATATTATTTCACCTTTAATAGTTTTAAGCTTTTGCACACATATATAGGTTTGACTTCCATTCATTTGATTATTTAGACCTTTTAGAATGGCTTCCTTATAGCCAAGTGCTTTTATAAGAGAATTGATGAATGTATTCCTTTTATTGTGAGCCAAATTCATTTAAATGTAAATCAGTGTATGCTTTGAAGTGGGTGGATTGTCGAAGTGAACAAAGCTAAGAGGGAATGGACCACTTATCAAGCTTTTCTTAAAGTGATTATATTCTCCACTTTGCCTATTATTACAAGTGAAGCTGTTGCTTATGAATCTTAAATTAGTAACTATTATATCACTTACAAACCTAGATAGGTCCTCATTGTTGTGCTTTACCTTATAATTAAACCATCCATTTCCTGAAAAAATAAAGAGCAATTGAAGTCACCTGTTAGAAGCCAATGGGTTGAGCAGTTGATTCTTATGGAAGTGAGGTCTATCTAAAGCTACTTCTTTTGGAACTCCAAGCTAGCAACATAAATCACAATGATTTTGAGTATCATTTAGGATTGTATAAGTGAGATTTGATAGTTGATGCATTGATCTGAGCAACTTTACTGATGAAGGAGGAAGATATTAGGGTCACATGTGATTATAATATAGCCATTGTAGTAAGTGTTATGACTATTTAAGGTGATCTAGTTCCTATTAAAAAACATGACCCCTTTGGAGTTAGTAGATCTTTATTTTGGTTTCAACTAAACTAATAAAACTAGGCTTTCTTAAGGATAAGAAATCCTTTATAGCTTGCTATTTATTGGGGTTATTCAGGCCTCTAACATTCCAAATGACTAAATTCATTTGAGAGAAAAGGTTATTACACCCTTTTCCTTGGATTTACAACCACGTCTTGTCTTATTAGCTTCGCTTCATTATTTATAAGGATTGTTGAACCATTTCAGGTTAAATAAGCTCACTTTAATGAAAGTCACTTTACTTCCTACCCTTGTAGATAAGCAATTAACTCCATATTAAGTTGTATTGATATCCCTCCCAAGCTTATCTTCCACTTTGTTCTCCATTACTTCATACATTAGAGATGGTTTAGAACTTAGTACCCTAGCTTGTTGAGCACAATTATCAAAAGTTACTTACTTCAGAATGGTTATTCACTAGCGTAGTTTCCATTTTCCTTTGCTCTTCATTAGTATTTATATTTACATTATTTTCATCCATTGCCTTTCTTCTAATAGGTACTTAAGATTTATCCTTCTTCTTCTTCTTAGGTCTTTATTAGTAGTTTATAGAAATAGGGTTCTCTATAAGCTTCCCTTTTGATGGAGATCAAGCATCCTAAATGGATGCAGATAAGGCAGAAGGAGTGGGACATGTTGGAGAGCTTGGACAACAAGGAGAAACACTTAAACGAGCTCAATAAAGTGTTATTAAGGCAAAAGATCCATTAGAGAATCTTGGAGTACCAATGACACAATTGTAGGCTATATGTGCCAAAAAGGCCCTCAACGATCTAATGATGGATCTATATGCAAAGAAAGAAACTAAAACACTTGGAGACATGTCAACTAAGTTTATAATGAAGATTTAAGACTTAGAACAATGCGTTGGACTTGTTGAAGAATGATAACTATGCTATACAATTAGAAACAACTTGTTTGTAGTAATTAGGCTGCTTTGAGTATCTTTAAGCCATAAAGTGTAATCTATTTGAGCTGACTTAGGTAAACCTACTTAAGCATTTGGTTTATTTTGGGCCTAAAAAGCTCGTTTAGGAGTCTATTATGCTTTTTTGTTAGGAGTCTATGATTTGGGCCAAAATCCACATCTTATCCTTGTGGGATTTGACTTAGGGCATTAGTTTATTATATAAACATTCCAAAATCATTTATAATCAGATTTGATTGATTTTCAGATTCAATCAACACATTGAGTTGATCTTTTCATTCCTCTAGAGAAATACTTTCTGGTGTTCTTCAAAGACTTGATTTTCATTCAAGCAAGGACTTGGGAAGATTAAAATCCATTATCATCCCTAATCCCTTTATAATTATATAGATATGGTAGAAATACGTTCTTAAGTCGTTATTTCAATCTTTGTTCATATATAATGATACTTGGATCCTAAGTACATGATTTATGCTTCACTCGGTCTGAGGTGAAGAGCATATTAGTTTTTGATATTAGATCCTTCATTTATTGCTAAGGTTTGTCTTAACTTTTGTCTTTATGTTCTATTCAAGTTATGTTTATTATGTTGTTTAAGTTCATGAGTCTTCTTGATTCCTTTGCTAGAATCTTGAATCTGTTTTCTTAGACTTTTGATCATTTCTTGAATTTGTTTTAAGTCCATTTATATTCTCCATTATTTTCTATCTACTTCTTTAAATTTTTGTGTTGGATAAGACCAATCTTAATTATGGTTAATTCCAATCTGTGTGTGTTAAAATAATTGAGTATAGCTTAACCTTTTGATTTCTTATTAAATCTTTGAATTCGACCTAGTAATCCAATTGAATCTTACAATTCTAACTTTAAATATTGTTTCTTGATTATTTTCTATTGAGCTTCTTATTAAAAAATAGAAGAGAAGAAAAGAAAAAGAAAATTTAAAAATGAGAAAAAAAATCAAATTAAGTTACAGTCCTTTCTTAATTAGTTGTCTATATGTTATCCATTCTTAAACTTATAAGGATTGGAGAAGTCATACTCAGGTGTTTGGGGAGTTTCAACAAACTACCTCCAAATCTGTCTAAAACTAATCTAAATCTTTGTTTAGCCTACTTGTAAACGTGAATTACTAATTTCTCTTCTCAATTTTGGTTGTAATTGAATAGTAAGCTTGTAGCTCAAGATTGCAATTCCTTGTTTCTAAAGATAAGGATATGAGGCTTAAAACTTCAAAAAAAAAAAGCCAAGGTTCTTATTATGTTTTCTAAGAAATTGCTTCTTTACATTAAAAACAAGGTAAGAGCTTGAAAAACTTAATTCTTGGATGAATTTTGTTTTGATTTATTGTGGTTACTAAAGTCTCCAAATATTTAGCTTGTAAGTTTCGTATTCTTTGCCTATTAGTTTCTTTAGCCTTGTCTTCCTTATATAAAAGTGCTTTTTAGGAGTGGTAATTGAAGAGGGCCAGATTTGAACTCGTTCTTCTTGAAAAAAAAGTTTAGTTTGCAAAAAATCCTAGAGTAAGGATATTAGGAGGTGAGTTGTGAGTGATTTAGAGAGTAAACATATGAAGGAGAGATTATTTTCTTACTAATATTTTATTGCAAGTTCTAAATCATGTCCAGTACTAGAAATTCATCTTCTTCTAGTAAGGACAAAGAAATGTTCAAAGTTGAAGAGATGGAGAGCGATCTTTTAATGTTGAAATCAGCACAAATGACATTTGAAAGGTTGTTTAAGGAAATCAAGGATAAAAAGGAGAAGATGGCAAGATGTCATTGAAATTAAATTCTCAATCCAACCTGAGGGAGAGAACACCTGAATCTAGAAATGTCCATGATGAGTTTGATGGTAATGATGACCAATTTATCACCTTTGAAGATGTGGGTAAGAGGAAGAATGGGTAGGAATGGTGGGGCAAAATCTAGTATAGGAATGAGTTGAGGATAGATTAGATAACAACGTAGGTAACACTAAGATAAAATTCTTGCCTTTATTAGGAAGACGGATCCGAATGTATATTTAGAGTGGCAGTGGAAAGTGGAGTTAATGTTTGAGATCTATAACTTTTTTTGAAGAGAAGATAGTCAAATTGGCAGCCTTTGAATTTAGTGATTATGCGGTATTTGGTGAGATCAGTAGATTACAAATAGGAGGAGAAATTAAGAGCCACCATTCAATACTTGGGAAGGGATGAAATTGTTCGTACGTGGGAGGTTTTTTCCAAGCTTTTAACATATAGAACTTTACCAAAGATTGTATAATCTTACCAAGAAAGAAAAATTGTGGACAAATATCACAAAGGGATGAAGGTAGTAATGAAATTAGCAAATGTTGAGGAAGATCAGGAAGCTACTTTGTTTAGTTTATATATGGTTTTAAAACTGAAATTGCCATTGGTGTGGAATTGCACCATTATGTTAAGCTAAAGGATGCAGTGAATATGAAAATGAGTGTTGAAAGATAGCTTAAAAAGAAGTTCACTAACTGTGCAAGTTTTTCTAATGCAGTAAAAACCTCTTAGAACAATTCATAGAGTAAAACAGAAGATAAAGCACTAAATAACAAATCTAAAACACCAAATCCAAAAACATCTCAAGGGGAGAAAAATAAGGCTAATTTATCTTCAAATTTAAGAAGTCATGATATCAAATGCTTCTAGTGCATGGGAAGAGGACATATTGTATCTTAATGTCCAAACAAGCAGTTGATGACAATTTGGAATTTATAATTCATTTATAAAAGTGAAGATGAAGACTATACTGACATGCTTGAATTGGAGGACATTAAGGAAAGTGATGATGAACTAAAATTGAACAACCAATGAAGGGGAGATCATTAGTGACTAGAAGGGCCTCAAGCATTTATATTAGAGAAGATGAAGATTATTTAAGCCAACAAAAGGAGATTTGTTGGGGCATCCATGGTAATTTGATAATGTGAGGAATCCTTAATGGTTACAAGATTCATTATTCACCATAGATGACGTGAAGTACACTCTTTCCCCTCTTTCACTAAGGCTATGTTTGGTTGGGGGGTTTAATGATGTAATGGAATGTAATGTAATATTATTCATCATTTAGGAGGATGATTTATAATGAAATGGAATGCAAAATGACGGTTTCATATTACATCATATTCCATCCTAAACAGAAAAAATGAACAACCTCTGATTTGGGGGCTTAGGATGGAATGTAAAATGATAAACAACTTTACACTATATTATATTATAAACCCTTCATCCAAACAAAATTTCACTATATTACATTATGAACCCTTCCATCCCTCCCAAACAACAATTTTATAATATTACATCCATTTACATTCCATTCCATTATAAATCATTCCATTCTATTCCGTTCTATTTCATTCCATTAAAAACCTTATGTCTAACCAAACATAGCGTAAAGCAAGTTTATGAAGATTAATAAAAATCCGTAAGAGTGATCAAGCAATGTTGGAGGAAAAAGTGTAAATAAATGAGTGCAAACACTTAGGGAAACTTCAAACAATATGGAAAACACTTCTATGAGAGATAAACATGAGGGGAAAAGAGTGACCTGCTTACAAGAATAAGGGATTTGAGAGATGCATTTCTAGCCAAGAATTAAATGCTACTTTTTTTTTTTTGCAAAGAAGCTTATTTATCCTATAAATATCTTGTTAATCACGATTGCTTAGTTTTATTAATTCTGCTTGATATATTCCAAGAAGAAGTGCCAAGTCATTTACGACCTAAAAGAGGAATATAACATAAAATTCATTTGATTTTGGGAGCACAATTGCCTAATCGACCAATATATAGAACAAACCTAGAATAGAACAAATAAATTCAAAGGCAAGTGGAGGAGTTACTAAAGAAAGGCAACGTACATGAGGCTGTAGTCTATGCTCAATTTCATTCTTATTGATGCTAGATAAATTTGGTTTGTGGCATATGTGCGTGGATTGCCTGCCATCAACGAAATATCTGTAAAGTATCATCACCCTATTCTTAGGTTAAATAAAATGCTTGATGAGTTATACAAGGCATGTTTGTTTTCCAAAATTGATTTAAAGTTTGGTTACTATCAAATTAGACTTAAAGAAGGAGATGAGTGGAAAACAACATTAAAGATTAAATATGGATTGTATGAATGATTAGTAATGCCTTTTGGTTTAACTAACTCCAACACCTTTATGAGGCTTATAAACCCCTATTTGCAAAAATTTCTTAGCAATTTTATTTGATGACATTATTGTTTATAACAAATCACTTGATTAGCATATTAAACATTCGAATAAAGTGTAGAAAATAATTAGGTAAGAGAAATTTAATGTAAACTTGAAAAATGTTCTTTTTGCACTAGTCAGGTTTTGTTTTTAGTTTATGTGGTGAGTGCAAAGGGAATAAAGGTTGACGATGAAAAGGTGAGGGCAATTAAGGAATGGTTGATCCCCAATTCAATTAGTGATATTATGAGCTTCCATAGGTTGGCTAGTTTCTATAGACTATTTGTAAAGGATTTTAACTCCATTGATGCACTATTTATTGATATAGTTAAAAAGAGTTTAGTATTTAAGTGGGAGGATAAGCAAGAGAGGGCATTTAACTTGTTGCGAGAGAAACTTAGTATAACACTTATATTAGCTTTACACAATTATTCCAATATTTTTTAGATAAAGGGTAATGGAGTGGGGTTAGAATATGAGCAATCTTAGTGCAAGATAGGAAACTATTTGCATGCTTTACTGAGAAAATTAATGGGGTAGCCTTAAACTACCTAACTTATGATACTGAGATGTATGCATAGGTAAGGCCTTTAGATACTTGGCAATAATATTTTTGTCTTAAAAAGTTTATGGTCTATACTAACCATAAGTCGTTGAAGTACATTAAAGGACAAAACAAACTTAATAAAAGTTATGCTAAGTGAGTGGACTATATAGAGACAGTTCCTTATATGTTTAAGTATAAACAAGGAAAGGAAAATTTCATAACAGTTGCATTATTTAGGAAACATGCCTTAGTAAGAACTTTGAATTCTACATTACTAGGTTTTGAGCACACTAAGGAGCTATACAATGATGATCATAAGTTTGACAATGTGTTCTTCCTTTAGGAGGTTCTTTAGGCATGAGGTGTATTTGTTTAGAGAGAACATGTTTTGTATACCCCAAAGTTCTTTGAGAGACTTATTAGTGAAAATCATGTGAGGGAGGTTAATAGTACACTTTAGTGTTAAAAAGACTTTTAATGTTTTGAATGAATACTTCTTTTAGCCATACATAAGGAGAGATATAGAATGAGTATGTGGAGTGTAGGCAAGCTGTATTGAGATTATAGCCCTATAGATTGTACTAACCATTACCTATACCTAGTGAACCATAGGTAGACATATCCATAGACTTTGTTTTAGGTTTACCGAAGTCTAAGAAAGGTCACAATTTAGTATTTGTAGTTGTTGATAGGTTTTCTAAATGACACACTTTATTTCATGTCACAAAACCAATGATGCATCTTACATTTCTAGATTGTTCTTTGCTGAAATTGTTCAGTAATATAGAGTTCTTAAAATCACTGTTTTTAACTGTGAAACTAAATTCTTGAGCTATTTTTGGGAAACCTTTTTGGGGGAAGTTGGGAACTGAGCTTTTATTTTCTATATTTTTTCATCCACAAATCGATGGTCTAACTGAAGTGGTTAATAGAACTTTAGGATCTTTGTTGCATGCTATTATGGGTAAAAACTTGAAAACATAGGAAAAGTCTTTTCCTTTTATTGAGTTTGCATATAATAAAACTATACATAACACTACTAGTTTTTCACCATTTGAAATTGCTTATGGCTTTAACCTGTCAGCTCCTTTAGATCTTATTCCTTTGTCATTAGCTAAAATAGATAGCTTTGATGGAAAAAGGAAAGCCAAATTAGTGAAGAAGCTTCATGAGAAGGCAAGGATGAATATAGAGAAAAAGATGTAACAATATGAGAAGCAAGCTAATAAGCTTAAAAGCAAGTGATATTCAAACTTGGTGATTAGGTTTATGTCTACTTCAGAAAGGAAAGGTTTGTAAGCAAAAAAAAAAAAAATCTAAGTTACAATACATGGTGATAGACCGTTTCAAGTAGTGGAAAGAATCAATAAGAACACATTAAAGATTTATCTGTTAGGTAAATAAGGTGTTCATAATACTTTCAACATTGTTGATCTGCTCAATTTAATTTTGCAAATGTAGACATTGATTTGAGGATAAATCCTTTTAAGGAGAGGGGGAGTGATGGAGATTAAGCATTTCAAGTGGCTTCAGACAATAATTTTAAAGAAATTGATTATTTGTAGGTAACTCAACCTTCCTTTAGCATTCTAATGTTTACTTTAAGTCATTTTCATTGATAAATGTTTGGGCTAGATTATTTTATCAATATTTTATTAAGGATTCAGTTAGTTTATATTTATTTATGGTTGCATTTTTTTATTTATATGATTTTGAAGTGAACTTATATAGTAAGGCAAACAAGCATAGCAATTGGGTTCAAGAAATAGGCTAAAGGCACAACTAAAAATTAGGTATACATTGTATTTAGATAATGATTAGGACCTAGGACATACCTTTGTCACAAATGGTGTTTATGTATGAATTTGTAATTTTTTAAAGGATTCATATCCTAGAATATGCCAGTATCCCAAACCATGTCTATATTTACATTCGATGCATAAGAAGCAAAGAGGTCCATGGCTTAAGACATGCCCATATCCCATGCTTTTAACAAAAAGATGTACGACCTAAGACATGCCTTTATCTTAAAGCATGCCTATATTTGAATTTTATATGGACAAATCCATGACCTAATATACTCCTAGTCTTGAGGAATTTAAACATTTCACTTCGTGATGCAACTATTTTTCACCCAACCTTTTAACTCTTACTCATATTTCTTGTTAGACCCCGCTTGCGAAGCCTAACTCAGACTTATCTGATTATTCATGCTTGCTCTGATACCACATCTGTTAGACCCCGTTTGCAGAGCCTAACTCAGACTTACCTGATTATTCATGCTTGCTCTGATACCATCTCTGTCGGACCCTACTTTCGGAGCCCGACTTAGACGTGCTTATTTACTTGCTTTGATACCATATATGTGAGACCCTGTTATCGGAGTCCACCTCAGATTTGCTTACTTAATTATTCATGCTTGTCTCTGATACCACAACTGGCAGACCCAGTTTTTCGAGTCCGACTCAGTCTTGCTTTCATTCTCTGATACCATACTTGTTACTTTCATGCATACAGAATATCTTACTACGTAGGTTATCTTCCAGAGATAACACCT
>JANZXR010000003.1:22346580-22360760 GCA_027575705.1 Erythroxylum echinodendron
TCTTCTGTCCCAATGTTGAACCCTCAGGAGATAGAATTGACCTTTGAGGTCTTCATGGAAGTTATGGAGCTTGAAATTCTCTTTCAAACCATATAGAGAATACCCCGAACTGATTATGCTAGAGAAAGTTATGAAGTTTGTAAGATATCATCTGTGTTACTGTTCATAGACTCCGAAATAGACAGAAATCAGACGATAGTAATGAGACGAAGGGAAGCTGAAAATGAGTAGAAAGCAATGAGACGATAAAAATAATAAACCCTTCAGAAGATAAAGTCGACCTTCGAGGTCTTAATGAAAGTTGTAGAGATTGAAGAGCTGAGACTAATAAAGGTTTTTGAGAAGATAATCCGAAAGTGATCAAGGGGTTATCTCTGGAAGATAACTTACGTAGTAAGATATTCTGCATACATGAAAGTGATAGATTATAGTATCAGAGCAAGTAAGCAAGTTTGAGTCAGGCTCCGGAATCGGGGTCTGACAAAACCACCTATTCTGGAAAGTACTTCACGTCAAGCTTCTTCTCCGTGTCTCTCTTCCTTCGTCTCCTTCCTCAAATCTCTCAATATGCTCTCTAACGTTTCATATTTTTTTTATGCAAAAAAGCTTCCAAGGCTGCTTCTTCTATTCTTTAATGTTCTATTTATATCTTAGCAGCCCTACGGTTAATTCGAGGTCAAAAAGGTCTGAAAAGTCCTACAAAACTTGACTGTTTCAGCTATTTTTGTGTCTGCCTGACACAGGCCACGATCATGGCCCTACCTACTATAATTATGGCCAACACTTAACCCTTTCTGTCACAATCGTGGCCCAAATTGCACGATCATGGCCTGGTTCTTGTTAGCTCGTCTTTTTTTTGGTCACTATTTTAGCCTATTGTGCTATGATCATGGGCCATAGTTTTGGCCTGAAACTCTTCGAAACTTCTCTGTTCTTCTCCATTTACCTTGAAACACTAACAAACACATCAAGGTACCTCAAATACATAACATTTAAGCTCAAAGACTCATACTAACCCATAAAAACACTTAAACACATAAACTAACACAATTAAAACATAAATATACATTCAACACTCAAATTAACATTAAATACATAACAAATTAAACCATAAAAGATAGTGCAAATCATAACTTTTAGGAGTCTTTATGGAAAATTTAGAAACTTTGGTTTTCATACTCTATATTATCTCATTTTCATAGTGTTTCAGTAATCAAAAGCGTAGAAAATGGAGAGTATTTGTTGAAAGTGTGGAGATGAACTATCCTATGATCCTTTTATAATTTACTAACTGTATTCATAATATATTTACAAAGTTATGATGAAGAGAATACGATTTGCAAAGTTCTGTATAGATGTGGATATTACCAATAAGCTATCTAAGCCCCTTAAAATTATAAGATTAAAGGAAGATGGAACCTTTGAAGAAACTTTAATAAGGGTAACATATATCTGGAAACAAAAAAGTAAAGAGGAGAAATAGATCTAAAGTAAAAACGAGAACTATGAGGAGAAAATGATAACAGAGAATGGAACCAAAAATGGTAGAGAACCCAGTATCAAAAGGCCAAATGAATTGGGATTTCCCTATTAGGACAGATCATTTTAGTGAAAGTGAATAATTTATGATGAAAAGGATTAATAAAGGAGGGAACACATCAATGAAAAAAATAGTTAACTCCAAGATGGGAAAGGAAATAATTCTCTAGAGAAAGGTAAGTAGGTTATGGAAGACAAGAAGCAAGGCAAAGAAGAAGCAGCTAAAACTCCTATTATGAAGAAAAGAGAAACATTAAGTACTAAGAAGAGCACTGAAGTAGTTTCCCCTAGTGTAGGTATAAAAACCAAGAGGAAAAAACTAGGCAAAAAGAAGTAATGAAGTTAGCACTATAGAATGTAAGAGGGCTTAATAACCTTGTTGAGCAAGTTTTACAATTTATAAAACCCTTAATAACTGTAAGCACATGGGTCGTACTTTGTAGTATTGAAGGTTCAATCCTACGAGGAGGGTACTAGTCTGATCATAAGTCATCTAAGGCTTAGAGAAAAGAACAAAAAGAAATAAAAACTGCATAATTGAACATGTAAAGTAAATACGAGAAATTAATTCAAGAATTGTAAATCGAAAATTTCAATAATTAAACTGAGTAGTCACACAGGTCACAATAGAAATCCATCAAGAGAGTTAATCAAGTTATGAGAGAGGAGATTTTTCCTATCATTAATTCTATTATAACCATTTATGTGTTTACAGGATGTCAGTTATAAATGGTTATAAGTTTGATTACTATCTCTCGAATTATAACCATCAAACCCTAAATTGTAAACCCTAATCGAATTATTGAACTTGCAATCTCTCAATTCACAAATTACTTAGAATTCTAATTAGTTCTAAAGCTCTCTAATAAACAATAAGGTCTTGCACGGGATTTCTCTCTATGAAATTACCGACTAGATTGATTAAGTGGTCAATTAGATCGCCTAACTCTTATTAATCTGATTTAATCATTTTGATTCTGCTAACCCTCGTAATTTGTTACTGAAACATGTAAATACATTAATCAATCACAACACCCAAACCAATAAACACAAAAATAACTAAATTAACATTAACTCAAAGTAAAATCCCGAAGGAGAGTTTAGAATATTATAAACAATCAGAAATCCACTTCCATACAATCCATCTCAACTTTACAAATTTAATTGAAAAAGGATATGAAGAGAAAATGGAACTTAGGTTGGACAAATCGGGAAGGCAGAGGCATTGATATACCACCTGATCTGGGGAGCAGCAGTGTCAGGATTCACTGCTTCTTCCTCCTTCTTCCTCTTCTTCTTCTCTCTCTCTCTCTTTTTCTCCTCTTTAGGGTTTCCAAGAGTGGTTGAATGTAAAGTTGCCACTTTTTGTTTTATTGTTTTATTTATTCTTTTTGTGTTTAAGGCTGAACTAGGATTTTTTTGGGGTTCGAAAGGTCCAAAAAATCCCTCAAAATGCGAAGTTTGGAAGTGGTTCCACGTCTGCTCGATGTAGACCGCGATCGTGGCCAACATCTAATGCTTCTGTCATGATCATGGCAAGTAGGCCATGATCATGGCTCAAGTCCCAGGCTTCTGTCACGATCGTGGCCTATAGTGCCATGATCGTGGTCCGTTGTTTCGGCCCAAATGTCTCCGAAACTTCTTCGTTCTTTGATGTTGACCTTGAAACACTAACAAATACACAAAGATACCTTAAAAACATAATAATTAAGCTTAAAAGCTTGTACTAACCTATAAAACACTTAAATAATTCACAAATTAACACAATTTTACCATAATCACATATTAAACAATCGAATAAACAGGTAAACAGATATCAAACTATACCCTAAAACACGACGCATTTCATACCTATCAACATCCCCACACTTATATGTTTTCTTGTCCTCAATCAAACAAAAAAAAACAAAGCGAAAAATATCATACAGCACATAATGCAATAATGAGACAATGACTTCAATTTTATGAAATAAATTTAATTTAAAACACAATCATTCAAGTTACTCCAAATCATTAACATGCAAAATCTACATCTAGGAGCTCTAGACCAAACATACATATTAATCAAGACCCAAATGTTAAATTATTCCTGTTCAATTGCACACACACATTAATAATTCTTTGGTCATTCAAACTCTATAACTACTCCTAATTATGTTTTCATGAAAAGTCATGTTATTACAAGTTTGGTAGGTTCTTAATAGAAACATAACTTTTTTTAATTAATTTCTTTGGACATGGACGTAGTCTTTTTACGCGGAGGCAAACATTGGTGATGAATGTCGATCTAGTTACTCAACTAAGTTATGTTTTTGGATTAAACTGCTTGGTTGGAACGTCATAATAGCATTTTGACATGAAGGCATGCATTTGTGATGCGTGTCGATCTGATTACTCAGCTACATCATGTTCTCAACTAGCTACTAGCTCTATTTACAACCCAAAGGCCATTGGAATAGTTATTTATTTAAAATTAACAAACACATTTTTTATTGCCTACTTTATTGCTTAGGCTACTCATTTTCATTAAAAAAATTAGTAAAGCTACATAATTCGAAAGACCTAAAATTTTGAATGAGTGTGACAACTTATAGGGTGATAAGCTAACACTCAATTTTGCTAAAGAACCCAGTTTACTAATTTTGTGAGCCAATGACTCTTCACAACCTAATAGACTATGTTCAAACTTAAATTGATTTCAATCCATCTAAACCATTGGCACATTCACTCAATTCATAATATGCAACCTATCAAACTATCAGACAATATGAAAATTTCACACTCAATGTAAAAACACACAACCTTCTCCACACTTGAAGAACACATTGTCCTTAATGTGAGAAGGTACACAAACACACCATAGGAAATAAAAAACATTATAATAAAAACATAAGAAGAGCATACTAACAAAAATGAAAAGAAAAGGGTTAGAACACAAACTCATCATGGTGACTGAGGTGGTGATGTGTCAGAGGTGGAAATTAAATACGCTTAATGCCAAGATTGTTTCCCTATCTTATAAGTGTTTCAAGAGAGTAAAAGAATTAGCAATCCAAATCATTACAAACCATTCAAACTTATTTTAGAATTTAAACCAAACCTAGGTACACAACAATTTAAATCGAACTACTAAACGTGCTAATTTAGGGTCATTAGCTTGACCTTGCATCCTTTGAAGCTAAGCCTAGTTCAATTATGAGTAGTTTACTTCCACGATTCTCATTCAACATTAATTTTGTAGCCTGTGAGTAAGCTACAATTTAGCTTCCACCACTTCAAGAGTTTGTTGAGCATTGCAAAATGATCAAAATGAAAATATTGATAAAGTTGAAAAAACTAATTAAATTTAGTAATGCCCTTTTCACTAACAAATTGTAAATAAAATAGGGAATAATGAAACTCCTTGAATCTTCTATTAAGTCTAGCAGTTTGTTTGGTAAAAGGGTGAGCTGCTCTTGTTCTTCCTTAGTCACTCTCTTGTCTTCTTCTTCTTTTGCTTCATGAATAGAGATTTTCATATCTTCTTTAAACTTGATGTTCGTTGTCATCTGTTCTTCATCTTTATACTCCTTTAAAGATTCGATGTCATCAACTCTTATGAATGGTATTCTTGGTGGGTAATGCAGAGGAGGAACATAAGGGGTCCTCATTCTTTTTTTCATCCTTTTTCTGTTTCTCTTGGTCTTTTATAGAGTGAGTTTCAACTGGTCTATCGTTAGTTCTCTTAACTCTTTCCTACTACTAAGTGTGATAGCCTTAACTTGCTCTCTTAGATATACTTCCGTGTTGCTCGAAAGAATTCCTACACTTTTTGTAGATAACACATTAGTAAGTTATTCCATTTGAACCTCTAGGCTGAGAATAAAAGAGGCATTAGTCCTTGTTACTTGATCAACTTGCTCTTCTAGCCTCTTCTAGGCCTTATCCATACTTATGAGCTTGTCTATGATCTTGTCTAGTTTGGAATTATAGTCATTGTATTTATTCTCTTGATATCCATGTGACCCTTAATTTCTAAACTGAATCTTAGTATTATTAGACTAATGAAAATTTAGGTAGCTATGCCACCCCGACTGGTATATGTTGGAATAAGGATTGCTATCTCCCTGACCAACTTATGCTCCATTAAAGTTGAATTGCTCCATATTTTTGTTTTCCCCTAAAACAATTAGATGCAATATAGCTCTCTTGTCCACATGACTCACATTCATGCTGCATTGTTATGACTGGAGAGGAAGACGTGGCTATTCAATTGCTTAGTTAGGTTGTCAGTCTCAGTTTGCAATTCCTAACAACATCCCAATATATCGAAAGGTGTCACAAATTGCTAAGAAATTAGCTAAATGAGCATTGGGATTCTTATTGGCTAACCTTTAGAATTACACGTTGGTTTGCAACATATTTAGCAATGATGGTTTGATCTCACACGTATTCACTTGCACCGGTGGTTACATAATCCCTTTATGATGGGCATTGAGTTGTGGCCTCATGATGTCTATAATGGTCCGTTGCTCTCCATAGTTTATTTCCTCCACCATCGTTCTTTTCATATCTTTTTAGTGTTAAACTCTTGAGATTCCCCATTGTTGTCTGGTGATATCCAAGTTGATGTGTCGTCAACTTTATGCCTAGCCCGTTTTTTTCTCTTTTTACAAAACAAGGTAAAAGAAACTTAGACTACAAGAATTAAAATAATCTATGCCTCCTCGACAACAACGCCAAAAACTTGTTAAGCAAGTTTTACAATTTATAAAACCCTCAATAACCATAAGCACATGGGTTGTACTTTGTAGTATTGAAGGGTCAATCTTATGAGGGGGGTACTAGCATAATCTTAAGTCATCAAACTCTAAAAGAAAAGAATAAAAATAAATAAAAACTGCACAAGTGAATATGGGAAGTAAATACGAGAAATTGATTCAAGAATTGTAAAGCGAAAATTTCAAGAAACAGAATTAAACTGAGCAGTCACACAGGTCACAATGGAAATCCGTCAAGAGACTTAATCAAGTTATAAAAGAGGGTCTTTTACCTATCATTAATTCTAATCTAATCATTTATGTGTTTACGGGATGTCGATTCTAGACAGTCATAGGGTTGATTACTCTCTCTCGATTTATAACCACTAAACCCTAAATTATAAACTTTAATCGAATTATGGAACTTGCAATCTCTCAATTCACAAATAACCCAAAATTCTAACTAGTTTTAAAGCTCTCTAATAAACAATCGAGTCTCGCATGAGATCTCTCTCTATGAAATTACCGACTAGGTTGATTAAATGGTCAATTAGATCGCCTAACTCTCATTAGTCCGATCTAATCATTTTTATCTGGCTCACCCTCTCAGTTTGTTACCGAAACATATCATTTTTACCTAGCTCACCCTCTTAGTTTGTTACTGAAACATGCAAATATATTAATCAATTACAACATCCAAACCAATAAACACAAAAATAACTAAATCAACATTAACTCAAAGTAAAATCTCGAATAAGAGTTTAGAACATTATCATCAACCTAAAATACACTTCCATACAATCCATCTCAACTTTACACATTTTAATGAAAAAGGAAATGAAGAGAAAATGAGAAAATGGAACTTAGGTTGGACAAATTGGGAAGGCAACAATGTTGAGATACCACCTTATCCAAGGAGCAGCGACATCGAGATCCACTTCTTCTTCCTCTTCTTTCTCTCTCTCTCTCTCTCTCTCTCTTCTTTTTGTCCTCTTTGGGGTTTCTAAGAGTGGCTTACGTCATGATCGTGGCCTATTGTGCCACGATCGTAGTTCGTTGTTTCAACCCAAATGTCGCTAAAACTTCTCTGTTCTTTGATGTTGACCCTGAAACATTAACAAACACATTAAAGTACCTCAAAAATATGATAATTAAGATTAAAAGCTTGTACTAATCAATAAAACACTTAAAATACAAATAATTCGCAAACTAACACAATTCTAGCATAATCACATACTAAACAATCGAATAAAAGGCTAAACACATATCAAACTATACCCTAAAATATGTTACATTTCACAACTATCAAACCTAAATAAACAATTAGTTGTAAGGGAATTCATAAGTAAGAACTTAACAGATTTTGTTGGTTTATTATAAACCAAAATAAAAAATACGTAACAACTAGAGAAGTGCATAAGGTTCTGAGGGAAAGATTGGAAAGTGGTGACAAACCATGAAAAACATGTCAATGGAAGAGTTGTCATATGGTTTAACGCTTCAAAGCTAGACCTAACCAACTGGACATACACAGAGCAAATTATCCACTATGATATGTTGATAAAAAGCACTAGAAGACCTATAACATTATCCACTGTGTATGATGCAAACTATGAGTTTTAAAGGCATTCATTTTGGGATGAAATAGTTAGAACCAACAATAGCATTAATACACCTTGGATATTAGTAGGGGACTTCAACTGCACTCTTTACTTGAGTGAATCTTAGATAGGTAGGAATTGGTCCGAGTAGAATTGTAAGGAACTTTAAAAATTTATTTAAAACATAGGGTTGACAAACTTAAAGTCCTTAGGTAATGTGTTCATATGGAATAATAAACAAACAGGGAGTTAAATCCTATTGAAGAAACTTGATAGAAGTATGGTTAATACAACTTAGTTATAACATTTTCCTCTCAACACTGCTAGCTATAAGGAACCAGCCCTCAGACCATAGCCAAGTAGTGATAGATTTATTTACCCTAGAGGAAAAAAGAAGAGTCTCATTTAGAGTGTTCAATCACCTAATGAAACATCCCAAATTTAGTGAAGCATTAATGGAGGGAATGAAAAAGAAGGTTGTAGGCACTAAAAGATACAAACTTTGTCAGAAACTTAAGGCTGTGAAGGATAACTTGAAAATACTTAGCGGAGGAAACATAGTCTAAAGGCAAAAGGAAAAGATTAAAGCCTTAAAGAAACTATTGAAATGCCAAAAAAGGATAATGACAAGACCAGATGATCAGTAGAAAAGAAAGGAAGAAGTTAACTTGATAAACAATTACAACAACTCTCTAGAAAACATTAATAACCAACTTAAATAAAAATTTAAATAAAAATACAAGGTGTTATGGTTGAAGGAAGGAGAGAGGTGCATAAGCTATTACATGAACTTTATGAAAGCAAGAAGATATAAGAACTACATCAAATACTTGGAAGATGTGGCAGGTTAAGCTTCTTAGATCAGGAAAATAAGAAAACACTGTTTATGAATTCTTCAACAAACAATTTGGGTAACAAGTAGAGGTATAGGAAATTCCAAAATTATTGAAGGTTATCAAACAAATTTCTGAGCAAGAAAGGGAAGAAATCACCAACTAGATAATTGGAGAGGTAATTAGAGGAGCTTTGATCTCCATCACCCTGATAAATCACTTGGACCCGATGAATTTAATGGGAGATTTTTCTAGCAAAATTGGGATATTATAGGAGAATAAATGATTGAGGAAATAAAGAAATTCTTCCAAAAAAGGTTCATTATGAAATAGTGGAACAAAGCCTATGTTAGCCTCATCCTAAAGCAAAGTAATGCTAACAGAATGGAGGAGTTCAAAACTATAGCATGTTGTAATTTCCTGTACAAAATCATCATAAAAATACTAGCCAATAAACTAAAGCATAGTCTAAAAAAGATAATTAATTTAGCTCAAATGTAAATGGAAGATTAATTGGCAACAATATACTCCTTTTCTAGGAGCTGCTTAAAGATACAACATCAAGATATCCATAAAATGTTGCATTATCAAAATAAACCTAGCAAAGGCATATGATTCGGTGAGTTGGAGTTTCATCTCAAGCATACTAAAAGCAATAAGACACCCCCAAAGCTTAAAGAATGGATTAAATAGTGTATGATCACAGCCTCACTTGCTATATTGATGAATGGAGAACCTACCAGGATGATAAAAGCTAAGAAAGGGTTATGGAAAAGAGATCCCTCTCCTTTTACCTGTTGTGTTATGTATAGAGGTACTTTTAACCATCTTTGAGGGTAACACAGAAAATAGTACTGAATTCCAATAACATCATAGATGGAAAGTATAAAAACATCCCACCCTACTTTTACAAATGACATAGTACTGTATTATAGGCTTGAAAAGCAATCCATAAACATTCTTATGAAAATAATGGAAGAGTTCAAAGTAGTTTCAGGATTGATGTGTAACCCAAACAAAAGTTGTGTCTACCTCTCAACAAACTTCAGGATGGATGCAACGTCTAAAGCAATGTAGATGGAGCTGAAACAAGCCAATTTACCCATTAAATACTTAGGAGTGCCAATATACCATAAAAATTTTTAATGCTTCCAAATGTAGGCCATTCATGGACCCCTACAATAAGAAAATCAACCTCTGTGCAATAGGTACCTTAATTTTGGTGAAGACTGCAATAGGTGCAAACTATATTGAGTAATCTAGCTAAATACTGGATCAACTACCTCTTACTTCCCAAGGGTATTCTGAAGAAGATAAACAAAAAACTAAGGGAATTCATATAGGATGCACGAAACTATAACCATAACAAAGCACAAGTCAACTGGATCAAGATTTGTTAACCAAAAAACCAAGGTGGGTTGGGGATTTACTCAGACAAAATGCTCAATAAGACCAAATTGTTAAAGAAATTATGGTGGTTATGTAGTTAGAAGGAGGAGATACAAGTCGAATAGGTACATAATACATTAAATGGAAAAGCCTATGGTGCCTAAAACATAAGTAGAGTATGTCATGGAATATGAGGCAAATATTGGGAACTAGGAGTTGGATGTAAAACTTGGTAACCCACAAAATAGGGAATGGAGATTCAACATTGTTTTAGTTTGATAATTGGCATAACAGGGGTCCCTTATACAAAATTGAGGAGATTCAACATTTGAAACTTGTTACCTATCTAGGCACAAAGGTTAGAAAGCTCATCAATAATAAATGAAAATGGCCTTATAATAATAGTAGTAGTTTGGAAATAATCATGAACAATTTACCATCTTGCTAAGAATCAAAACAGGACGAAGATACTAGAATGCTAATGGAGATAAAGCTTTCAATTCAAAAGCTTACAGACATTTCTCCAAAAGGAACCAACTAATAGATTCAAGTGGAGAAAACTAGTCTGGGATAATGATCTTAATTCCTAACATGCCTTCATTTTCTGTTGGGGATAGTTATGAGATTCTTAAGAAAGGTCATAATCAAGTTTTCAATTACAACATCACATTGTGAGTTGTGTAAATCCACCCTGAATCCATGGACCACATAATGGTCAAATGCAAATATACCCTAAACATATAGAGAAGAATACAAGGAATATTCAACATTAGAAAAACGACCCACTTATGGAATAAATTGACAAAATGGGTAGCTACTATAAGGATGGAAAATAAGGCAGACCACGAAGTAGTAAAAACCAATTTAGCAGCAATGGTTTACAACATCTAGTAAGAGAGGAATAAAAAAATCTTCAGGAAGGAGGCCAGAAGCAAGGAACAACTCTATCAGAACATCATCCTCCAGTGCAGACTAAACCTGGTAGCAAGAGGAATAGCAGTAAAACTCTCCATAAATACGAGGAAAATATGGTTATTAGAGTAAAGCCATAATATCGACTTATATCTAGGAAGATTTGCTCCATTATATTTTGTTCATATTATGCTTTTGATCCCTATAAGGTTGTACATACCTTTAATCAATGAATTACTATTACATTTCATAAAAAGAAATAGCATAAAACTCTTAAATAATAAGCAAAACACACTCAATATTGGTATAAAACATAGTCTATTAATCATTTATCAACCAATCACCCTAAAGACATGATTTTAACAACTTCCTTAAAGATTATTTAAAAGATTAAAAAGCTTTTACGTTAAAAATCAAAAGCTCAATGCCTCTTGGTTTTTTCTTGACTTGATCTTGATCTTGAAGATTGCAAATATCACTTTTTCTATCATAATCCTTTAATACAATATGCTTATGTTCTCATAGTCCTTCTCATCAATAACATTAAAACTCATTAGTATTTACATCTTGTTATCATCAAAATCTTGATTGGAACCTCCCTTAGTTCAACAGTAACAATATAAGCCTTACACAAAAGTTGTTTAGGGGTTATATCGCAAATAAACAAATCAAAAGTTATGTCTTAAATCAGACTTCACTAAGGCTTTTGATTCTGTCAATTAATATTTCATATTGAAATCTACGTTAGCATTTTGATAACCTGAGAAGTTTGTAGATTGGAAAAAGGCCTGTATCACTTCAGTGTCATTTACAATAATTAGTAATGGTGAGCTGTCACATATCTTCAAGGTTGCAAGAGGTATTATGCAAAGAGATCCATTATCTCTTTAATTTTTTTTAATAGCAATGGATATTATAAGTAGGATCATTGCAATTAACATTGCAAGGATTCTAGGTTTCATTTATCACTGTAAATGCAACAAGCTTCAGATATATCAACTTGTTTTTGCTGATGATCTTCTTATACTTAGTGGAGCCTAATTTGACTAAAGAATTCTAGTGATTTCATAAGTAGACATATTTTGACTCAATATTTCTATTCATGAAATCACTAGAATTCTTTAAAGAATTATTTGCGCTTAGCTTCAAACTTGCTAAAAGTTCCATTTATATGTCAACTACTACGGTCTCTTATGATGAAATCTTTCCCCTTCTCGGGGATTAAAGCTAGAGCAAATACCTTTCAAGTACTTGGGAGTTCCTATCTCAACCAAGACCTTAAGTGCATATAACTACAATCTATTGATAAGCTCAATTAAAAATACATTCCTTTCTACCATACTATTGGATCAGACTTTAATCTTAATGAAATAAATTCTTATCATATGGAGAAAGGATAAATCTGGATATTAGTTTTCTCTATAATCTTAGTTTCTATTATTGTTCTCACTTAGCATTACCAAAGGGTGCCATGCAAAGGATAGACAAGATGATAAGGGACTTCATCTGGAAAGGATCCCCCATAAGGAAGAAAACACCTAGCATCAAATGGAGTACACGTTATTTATCCAATCAAAAAGGAGGTATTAAAGTGGATTTAGTTAAAATAATGGTTAAATCCCTTTAGTAAAAAGGCTTTAGATGCTCCATAATTAAAAGGAGAAGTTATGGGTGAAATGGATCCATATGGTTCATTTGAAAGGAGAAAATGTGTGGAATATAAAGGTGAAACCAACATTTTCCTACACTTTCCAGAGTTTCTCGAAAACTAAGAATTTCATACGGTCTTATGTCAAACATAAGAATAGTAATGGCTTTTGTACACATTTGGTTTGGTAATTTGTTACCTAAAGGCCCCCATTACAAATTTAGGTATTTCAACGTAATAAGATCTATAGTTCCTATTATAACCACAGTGGTGACCTTTTTTAGGATGAGCTTGGCATTGTTATTTCACTCAACATGTGGATTTAAATATTTTGCAGATGCTTACTAAATGTATCCTTGACATCAGTAAAGAGGATTCCATATACTAGACTCTAGATAGGTGCTTAAAATTCATAACCATTTCTTGCAAAAAACTGTTGAGAGACTACTCTCCTAAAATACCCTGGTGTAATCTAGTCTAGAATTCTAATGTATACGCTTTTTATGCCTTTATACGATGGCTAGCACTTTATCAAGTACTAGCAACAAGGGACAAGATCAAATTCATGATTAATAGCATGTTATGTGGGACTAACTAGGAAAATCATGAACACCATTTCTTTGAATGCCTATTCTCTACAAAACTGTGGAGATTCCTCTTAGTGACTTTTGAACTCCAATACAACCTTAGGGGATGACCAAGAACTATGGAAAGGGTTTCTAACCTCAATATTTGACACAAAGAAGACAAGAAGCTATTCAAGATATGCTTTAGGATGATCGTGTACCAAATATGGGAAGAGAGAAATAATAGGATCTTTAGAGAAAGCAGAAGTGACATTGATGTCATCCTTAGCAAATTTGTGCTCAAAATAAGATTGGCTACCTTGGCTAAAGGCTTTTACATAAGGATGTCTCCTCTATTAAAGCAAAAACTGGCCTTAGTAGAATAATAATATTATGTTGTTTGTTTGAGCCCGAGTCACCTTGTTTTTCCTTATCTTGCTGAAGACTTGATATATACTTGCTCTTTATTCAACGAATTTACTTTTACCTTTCAAAAATAAAAAAAGATAGACCTAAAAAATGATGAAGAGACATTAGAAAAAGATTTTAGATGACATTTTAAGGTACATTTTATCCATAGGCTAAGGAAAAATTTCCTGTTTGAAGCTTCTATCTTTGCATAAATGACTATTGTTCGAGAGACTTTGCAACGAACTTAAAGTTCATACAAAATGTGTCAAAGTTTAAGTACGATAGTGTTTAACTCAGCTTTTAAATATTCTCGCAATAAATATAAAGGATACAAAATTTCAACTCTTTTAATGAATGAAGTTTTTCCTTAAATTTATTTACAGACATTTTGTAACACCCCACTCCCGCCGGACTCGAACCTGATATCGATAGTGATAACCGAATCCGTGCCCCACGAGGGTGGCGTGTCACATCACTTCACTAAACAAAAGTCGGTACCAATTTTTTTTAAAAACGTTTTACACTTATCACTCATGTGGGCC
>JANZXR010000003.1:22360860-22416969 GCA_027575705.1 Erythroxylum echinodendron
CCGAAAAATTCCTATAATTCTCTAAAATTAGGAAAATCCTAATGAACCTCTCCGATTCAATTTATCACTCATAAACCATAGTTTGCAAAAATCCCCATTTATTCACACTTATACCGGGAAAACGTCATGAATGCATGTACAAACATTTTCATGCGCAAAACTCACTATTCACAAATGCATGAGCATGAGATGTGTTGTCCTAATTTCACTGATTGATCTCTCATATGCCCGTTTCCTTAATCCGACCCATTATACGGAAACGGGATGTTACACATTTGGAGACTTATTTCACAAACATACAAGAATTTGGATGCTAAAGCTATAACTCATTAACTTAGTAGATGACTTATACGCCTAACTACTCCAGCTATCATAACTTATTGTTTATTCACTCCTAAATAAAAAAAAACATGTGATAAATAAATATAAGACATATTATTTACTTTGTTCTCTCACTTTGTCCATAATTCATCTTATTAACTTTGCCATATCACTAATAATTTTTTTCCAAAAATAAAGGTTAACTAAGTTTTGAGTTAATTTGCACATGTCTAACTAATGCACACCTATAGTCTACTATGTTAGTCAATAATCCATGGAGTATCAATTTCATCCTTAGTCCACTAATGAATGCTCAAGACAAGTATAATTCATTCAAGTCAAACCAATCAATGCCCCATAATCTATTAAAGTTACTCCAAATTTGAACCATGTTTGATCTCACCTAATTAAGTCACCTTAATTATTTTGGTATAGCTTTCTCATGCATAATCCTTGGCAGAGGTTACCAATGTTCATCAATAGCTAGCAAAAAGGTCCTTCTATGTTTAAGTGGCTGACACCTATCGTCTTTCTTCCTATTTCAAGCCTTCTCGGATAGGCTTGCCTTGTTGTAACCGTGGACCATCCTTTCTGTTCGATGAACCTCTGATTCTATTAATATGCCCAGATATTACCTGCAAACGACCCGTCGGCGAGGTCTTCTTTTGTTTTTTGAGCGAGTCACCTTATCGGTATCCATCTCCTCTAACATCCCTCAGTAACAGTAAGCCTGAACAATTCAAATCCTGGCAAAGGTAAGATGATGCATAGAATCATGTCAGCCACATCAAAGACATTCCAAGTCCTCTCTCTCACCTCACCGACCAAACACCGCTCTAACTACCCATTTCTTAAACTCCCCAAGCCCACAAGGGTTTTACCAGGGTTTAACTTGAGGCCTCTGTGCACCTCATCGGCTACTTCCGCATCCACTCCCATTGAACCTGACAATTTGAAGCACTCAGTTCTTCTGGAAAGGCTCAGACTTAGGCACCTCAAGGACTCCACTAAAAACCGCCTACCCAAAGTCCTAGTCCCATCAAAACCTGCACTTGCTATTGAGGGTAAAGAAGAAGAACAAATAGATGGTTTTGGAAAGTCGAGGAATGGGAAAAAGATCGTTGGTAGCTTTGAGGAGCTGGGCTTGAGTGATGAAGTAATGGGAGCTGTTACAGAGATGGGAATTCAAGTGCCTACTGAGATCCAGGGCATTGGGATTCCCGCTGTGTTGGATGGCAAAAGTGTGGTCTTGGGTTCTCATACTGGCTCTGGCAAGACTTTGGCCTATATGTTGCCTCTTGTTCAGGTGATCTTTTGCCTTGTCAATGCATTGGTTTTCTAACTGTCATCGCACTGGGCTTGAAATTTATTTCTGTTTTGCATTATTGTCCTGTTATAAAATTCCACGTAAATTTGCCAATGGATTAAATTTCTGCTACACTATTCTCAATGTGGAATTTGATCCTTTAGTACGTACAATTGTCCAGTTGATTATCTACCTCATGGACTCTGCACTTTCATTCGTTCCACAATCAGAAAACTTTACTTACTATCAATTACATCTGTATTGGTATTGGTATTGTTAGATTAACTGTTTAAACATCATGTTGCACTTTAATAATTGGATTTGCAGTTGTTGAGAAGAGATGAGGAATTGCTGGGAATGCTTATGAGACCTAGGCGTCCTCGAGCTGTTGTTCTATGCCCCACAAGAGAATTATCAGAGCAGGTTTCTTTACTTTTGCTTTTTCATGTGCTTGCTCTTGAAGGTTGAGTTTTCCCTATTCTTGAAGGATTCATCCTTTCAATCAATGACATTATATTCTTTTGCAGGTTTTTCGTGTAGCTAAGTCTATCAGCCATCATGCACGATTCAGATCCACTATGGTTAGTGGTGGTGGTCGGTTGAGACCTCAAGAAGACTCATTAGGCAACCCTATTGATATGGTAGTTGGGACACCTGGCAGGATTCTTCAGCATATTGAGCAGGGGAATATGGTATATGGTGACATAAAATACTTGGTGAGCTCATGATCTTTGTTTTATTTTTATATGTTGCCATATTTGAAGTTGGAAAGGAAGTTTTGAAATGTTTTGTAGCTTTTGCTTATGGAGCTTCTGCTTGGTGTAATAACTTTGTTTAGCTTCTGGTGTTTCTAACCTTTTATTAGGTGTTGGATGAGGCAGACACAATGTTTGATCGGGGTTTTGGTCCTGATATTCGAAAGTTTCTAGGCCCATTAAAAAACCGTGCAACAAAAGGCCAAGGGTTTCAAATTATTCTAGTTACTGCAACAATGACAAAGGTATGCTAACCTTGATTGGTAATTTATCATCCATATTTGAGAAAACTTAATTTGGGGTGGCAAAAGGGCCTAGGCCTGATAGGCTCAAAGTCAATTGGAAAAGCTCAGTTTGACTAGGCTTTGGGTTAGGCTTGGAACTAAAAAAAATTTAGTATTAAGACCTAGTCCCAACATAGCCCAGCCCATTGCCAACCCTAGAGTCAATATGCCTTTTATCCACTAATCAAATTATTTGGTTTTTATTGCCTTGAAGAAGCACTAAATCCATTTCTAAAGTACTTAACTAATAGTTTTCTGTCTAAAATGAGAAAGTTGACATAAACAGATGACGGTGTCTCTCACAAAGGGATTTGAACCTGAGCCATACCCAGGTGATAGTGGGACCATAACTCTTGCTTGATAACTTGACTACTAATTTGCATGTGAAGTAGCTTAGATTTGTGATGAAAAAGAACTTAAGGTCTACAGAAGAAATAAAAGAGGAAAAATTAGTGAACAATAAGCCTTAATTTGCTGGGACGAGGATTGAGGATTGATAATTGAGTTGATGTCCAAGATAAGGGCAGAAATTTAGATTATGTTAGAATTTCTTATTGGAATGGAAGTAGTAGTAAGTTAAATATATTGTTCTATTTCAGACATGTTGTCTTAGTTGTTTAGGACATATAATATCTATTAGAATAGGATTTAAATTTTAGGAACCCCTTTCTGCTATAATAAGAGTTCTAACTCTATATATGTGTACTCAACCCTTCAATAGAAGAAGCAATTCTAAATTTTTCTGCAAACTTGAGTTTTCAACTAGAATGTGTGATGCTTTCTTCTAAGAATGATTCTTATACCTTAGGAGTGATTTCTAATTTTCTACTCTCCATTGTTTGTGTTCTTCACAAAATTTCAGTCATCTTAAACCTAAATTCCAGCCATATGAAACCCTAAAATTCTAACCTCAATTTTCTAGTGATCAAACAATAGAACCCAACTATACCAAACTGAAATTTTAGTATTCCTAGCCAAAATTCAGCTCTAAAATTTGATATTCCAGCAAACTAATATCAGCGATATGTTTTAATTTTGTGATTTTTAGATATTAGTTAATACCTCTTCTATTTGGCCTGCATCAATTTGGTATTAGAGCTTTGGTTCACAATGGCGACACATAGTAGATGGGCATATAGAAGAATATTTAGTGACTTAGAGCAAGATGAAATACTTCTGAATATTGTAAAAAATTGTGCATCAATGATCCTTGTTCACAAGGTGTTTCAAAACCCAACTTACATGTAACAACTCCCATCAGATTGACAAACTTTGGAGAGGTTGAACAACCTTGACATACTTTCCTTAAAATTAAGAACTCCTACAAGAAAAATTACGCCAACTAACAACCTATACCTGATGATGAACATGGAGAACGTGGTAATAAGAAAGAAGAAGAGACTGATATTGATCACAGCACGCAATGTTAAAAAATCATGTCCTGATTTTGATTCCTCAAATTTAGTAGATCAATTTGAATCTTCGAGCCTAGATGTAGAAGGTGCTGAAATGCTTGATGATATGGATAGTTTGGCAATGGAAGATGATCATGACATGGAGAGTTTGATAATAGGAGATGATCAAAGTGTTAAAGATGAAGAAAAACATAACAAAGTGGATTCCTAGGCAACTAAAGTTGAAAAAATTGAACAACAAGTTTAAACACTTAAATAGCAAACTGAAACAACAATGCAACAGGTTGAAAGAATAGGACAACAAGCTAAAAAAACAAAACATGGAGCTAAAAAGATAATCCATAAACTACTTGGGGTTTCAGAGCTTGTTGGTTTAAAACTTGATGATATCCTAAATGTTGTTGATGAAGATAGTGTTGTGGTGGTTGCTGGAGGACAAGTAGAGTTGAATGAAGATGCACAATTAGTACAACATAGGAATAAAAAGGAAATTGTGATTGCACTTGCAAAGTCAAAATTCAATAGCAATGGCAAGTTAGTGCATCTTACTATAAGAAGCAACAATACTTATGTTCTTGATTCCTGTATTAATGAAACCATTTGTAAATATATTGGTCTAAGACTTATGATGATGTCCTCACTACTAAACTATTCTTCAAATATGTTTTACATCTCCATGGATTACCTTTGACCATCGTATTTCAGCCTGACACGAAGTTTATGGGTTATTTTTGGATGATTCTATTAAAACATCGAACACTAAGCTTCAATTATCAAGTTCGTTCTATCCCCAAATGAGTTATTTTTGGATGATTCTATTAAAACATTCTATGCTGGGTACACTTTAGACAAGCCGCGAAGTATTGACACAAAAGAACTTAAAAGTCTATAGAGGAAAATTTATTCAACCATAAGCCTTAATTTAATAGGATGAGAATTGAGAAATGAGTTGACATTCAAGATAAAGAATGAAATTTAGATTATGTTAGAATTCCTTATTGGAATAGAAGTATTAGTAAGTTAAATATGTTATTTTATTTCAGATATTTTATTCAATTGTTTAGGACTTATAGAATTTCTATTGGAATAGGATTTAAATTTTAGAAGCCCTTACTAGAATAACGGTTCTAAGAACTCTATATATATGTATACTTGGCCCTTCAATAGAAGAAGCAATTATGAATTTTTCTACAAACTTGAGTTTTCAACTAGGTGTGATGCTTTCTTCTATGAGTGATTATTAGACCTTAGAAGTGATTTCTAGTTTTCTACTCTCCATTATTTGTGTTCCTCACAAGGCTCCTGTCATCTTAAACCTAAATTCCAGCCATATTAAATCCTAAAATTCTAAGCCCAAATTTCTAGTAACCAAACACTAAAATCCAACTATATAAAACTGAAATATCAGTATTCCTAGCTGAAATTCAGTCTCAAAATTTGATATTCCAGCAGCCTAATATCAGCCATATGTCCTAATTTTGTGATTTTTACCTACTAGTTAATACTTCTTCTATTTTTCCTATGTCAAGTTGTTTCCATTTTGCATTGTGTAATTTCTTTTGCATCAACTTGACTTTTCAATCGGCCTTTCTGTCTATAGTACTGCAAGTTTAGAAATGACATATAGGGATTTTTAATCTAGGTAAATGTTGAAGTTTTCTAAGTTGATTTGCTGTGGAAGGGTTGATCTTCTAAATTAGCTATCAAATCAACAATTCAAAATTATGTGGTATGCTTAGCATCTTTGAGCGACACTTCTCATTGAACCATATTGTTACGAACCTGAATGTTACGAACCTGAGTATTGATGTAACAGTGCAAGAAATGAACTCAAATTGGTAAAGTAGTGTTTTTTGCTGTATTAATACCAACAATTCGAGAGGTTGGATCTCTCCAATATGACAGATGTTTGAGAGACTGCCACTCTCCTCATTCAATACAATTTCTATATATTTCTCGATGATCCCTTCACTACTCTACTCTAGTATATATATAGCTGAAATAACAGAAACTTGTTAAAGGACAAATGACAGAAACGCTGCTGTCACAAACAGCTCTAACAAACTCCCTTACGTCCCGCATGCATCATTCTCGAATTATTCTATTTTTTGTAACCACCTTTGCCACATCAGGTGTTAATGTTTGCTGCATTCCCAATGATTGGGTCTACGTCAGCCAGATTCTTAAGTCCAGATTTCTTCCCTCGACGTTTGTAATGCTTCAAGATTGGAGGCCTAACATTACCTTTCCCACAAACATGAACCTTGTCCTCAAGGTTGAAGGCTGGAAATTGTTTATCAATGAGGTCATAAGACTCCCACGTAGCTTCAAAAAAAGGAAGATCCTTCCATTCTATCAACACTTCAAACCCATCTCCTCGACTCATTGGCCGGACATTTAGCACACGGGAAGGTTCTACCTCCCATTCCAAATCACTGGTTATGATTGGCGGCAATTCCTGACTTGTAATTGTAGCACCCAGAGCTGGTTTTAGTTGTGAAACATGGAAAACAGGGTGAATAGCTGAGGATGGAGGCAATTTCAACTTATACGCCACAGCTCCAATTTTCTGCATGACTTCATAAGGGCCAAAATACTTCTGTGACAGCTTCTCATTCGGCTTACTAGCAAGAGACTTAGCTCGGTAGGGACGGAGCTTAACATATACCTTATCACCTACTGCAAACTCTACTTCACGCCGCTTGGTATCTGCTATCTTCTTCATGTGGTTTTGAGCCAAGATCAAATGATCCTTTAATTCAGCTAAAATCTGATCTCTGGCTAAGAGTTGTTCTTCCAAGGTAGAATTTGCTGTAGTAGCCTTCCTATACCGAACAATAGGTGGGGGGTCACGGCCATACACAGCTTTGAAAGGTGTGCATTGAGTAGCCGTATGAAATGAAGAGTTGTACCATAACTCAGCCCATGCCAACCATTTATGCCAAGTATGAGGCTTTCCATAAGCAAAGCACCGTAAATAAGTTTCAAGGCAACGATTAACTACCTCTGTTTGGCCATCGGATTGTGGGTGATACGCCGTGCTTCTTCTTAGCGTGGCGTTTTGCAACCTGAACAGTTCTGACCAGAATCTACTGATGAAAATCTTGTCCCGATCCGTTACAATTGACCTTGGGAAACCATGTAGCTTAACCACATTTTGCACAAATATATCAGCCACCTTTGGCGCATTGAAAGGGTGTTTCAAAGCTATAAAATGGCTATATTTTGACAACCTATCAATCACCACCAAGATCGAATTGAACCCTTGGGAAAGAGGCAAACCTTCGATGAAATCCATTGAGATGTCTTCCCAAATTGACTCCGGAATCGGCAGCGGTTGTAGCAAACCTGCAGGAGATAGCGTCAAATATTTATTTTGTTGGCACACCACGCATTTGGCCACGAAGTCCTGCACATCCTTCTTCATTCCCTCCCAATAAAATTCAGATGCAACCCTCTTATAGGTTTTAAAAAAACCTGAATGTCCTCCCATTAGACTGCTGTGGAACTCAGTGAGCAATGTCGCAATCAGGTGGGGACATTTTGGAAGTACCAATCTGCCTTTAAAAAACAGCTGGTCATGGTTTAGACTCCACCCTTCTTTGGCTTGAGGATCCTGGATCAAGGTGTCACGGATCTCCTTCAACTTCTGGTCCTGCTGAATTTTTTTGTTAATTTCTGCAAAATCTAACACACAAGCTACTGTCACGACATTCAGATCAGCCTCTCCTTTCTTCTCATCATAAACTCTAGACAAGGCATCTGCCACCCTATTTTGGGCTCCCGGGTTATATTGTATGTCAAAATCGTAACCCAAAATTTTGGACAGCCACTTTTGGTGCTCCATGGCCACCAACCTTTGCTCCATTAAAAACTTTAGGCTACTTTGATCGGTACGAACAATGAACTTCCGCTCCAACAGGTAATGTCGCCACTTTTGGATAGCCAACACAATGGCCATCAACTCCTGCTCATACACGGACTTGAATCTTGCCTTTCCGGTTAGTGCTTGACTAAAATAAGCGATGGGATGCTTATTTTGAGTCAACACGGCTCCCAATCCTGTCCCCGATGCATCGGTTTTTAGGATGAACACCTTAGAAAAATCAGGTAGTGCCAATACCGGTACTTCAGTCATGGCTTTCTTCAATCTCTCAAAAGCTGTAGTAGCCTCCATTGTCCATTGAAAAGCGTCCTTCTTTAGCAATTGCGTTAAAGGAGCGGCAATTTTGCCATAATCTTTGACAAAACGCCGGTAATAGCCGGTCAAGCTTAAGAAGCCCCTTAACTCCTTCAAAGTCGTCGGAATGGGCCATTTCTCCATAGCACCAATCTTTTCTGGATCTGCTGCAACTCCACTACCTGAAATTATATGGCCAAGATATTCCACCTGTTTTTGACAAAAGTGGCATTTACTTTGGTTAGCGAATAATTTATGGACATCCAAGAGTGTAAGAACTTCCCTAAGATGCACCAAATGCTCCTCCAAGGTTGCACTATACACCAAAATGTCGTCGAAGAAGACCAGCACATATTTCCGTAAGAGTTTTCGAAAAATTGAGTTAATAAGTGACTGAAATGTTGACGGAGCGTTGGTGAGGCCGAATGGCATTACAAGGAACTCATAATGCCCTTCGTGAGTGCGGAAAGCCGTCTTTGGAACATCCTCGGCTTTGACGCGAAGTTGGCGGTATCCGGACTTGAGGTCTAACTTCGAGAAATATTTCGCTCCATGTAATTCATCCAAGAGCTCTTCAATTGCAGGGATCGGAAAACGGTCTGGGACCGTCGCTTTGTTTAAGGCGCGGTAGTCTACACAAAACCGCCAACTCCCATCTTTTTTCTTGACTAGCAAAACTGGACTTGAAAATGGACTTTCACTTTCGCGGATAATACCTGCTACCATCATTTCCCCAACCAGCTTCTCTATTTCCGATTTTTGCATTTGTGGAACCTATACGGTCTTACGTTGATGGGCTCCGTTTCTTCCTTTAAGACAATCGAATGTTCCTTCTCTCGGGTCGGTGGTAATCCTGGTGGCATGTTAAAAATCTTACTGAATTCCTGAAGTAGGGGTCGTACCGCAAGTTCCTCTATGCCCTCTTTCACTACAATCTTAGCTTGTAAGTGCCCAAAATCAACCATCAGCCCTTGTCCCTCCGACTGACATACTTTCCACAGAGATTTAAAAGACACCATCGATTTACATAAGGCAGGTTCTTCTCGTAATGTCACCTCTTCTTCCCCCAACTTTAACTTCATAGTCAATTCTTGCCAATTATTACTGGTTTCTCCAAGTGTTGTCAGCCATTTCATGCCCAGTATTACATCAGAACTTCCAAGTTCCAGTGGTAAAAAATCTTCCACCACCATCAATTTTTGTAATCTTACTGGAACCTTTTTACATATCCCTCTTCCTCCTACTGTCATCCCTGTTCCCATCACAACGCCATACGCCTCTGTCTCCGACTGATTCAATCCTAATTTATCCACTAAACTAGCGGATATAAAATTATGTGAGGCTCCACTATCAATCAACACTACCACTGACTCTCCCTAAATTTCTCCAGTCATTCGCAAGGATTTTGCAGAAGTTAAACCCACAACTGAATTTAAAGAGACCTCTACAGTACCCATGGTAGGTTCTCCTTCCTCCTGAACCGCGTCTTCCTCATCGGGTCCGTCCTCCGTGTCTGACTCATCATTGACAACTAAAATATTCAGCTGTCGTTTCTTGCAAATATGGCCGGGGTGATACTTTTCGTCGCAACGAAAACACAGCCCTTTCTCTCTAGGAGATTGGACTTCAGCACTGGTGATTCTTTTAAATATTCCACGGGTGCTCCCTGAAGAATGGTTACTGGCAGCTGATGACACAGTAGAGGTAGGTGGGATGTTTTTGGTGTTCTGTGGTTGTTGAATTATCGAGTTGGTTTGGGTAGTAGTGGTTTTTTTCGGTTGGGTCCAGGTAAATTTGGTTGTGGCATAAGTAGATGAGTTTGTCTTTTGGTGTTTCCATGGGTCTGGTATGTTGGCTAAAATATGGCTGCGGTTCTCTACACACTGAGCTGTATCCATGGTCTCAGCAAGCCCATTCGGATTTAATAACAACACTTCAGCCTTCACTTTTGGATCCAAACCATTTATGAAAACGGAAGTCATTGTATCTTCATCCAAATTTAAGGGAATCGACAACGTTTCAAAACTTTCCCTATATTCCTGGATCGTGGCCGTCCGTCTCAGTGATAAGAACTGTTGATGGAGAATACTTGAGCTCCCTCCGGGAAATCGATGCAAGATCTGCGACTTCAACTCTTCCCATATCAAAAATTTCCGGCGTTTCTCTTCAAAACGCATCCAGGACAGCGCCCCTCCCTCCAAACATACAGCAGCCGCTTCGAGTTTCTGGGCTTCAGTTAGTTGGTTTACTGAAAAATAGCGTTCTGCCCTGAAAACCCAAGAATATGGGTCTTCCCCAGAGAATATAGGCATCTCCAACTTCCTTGTAAACTCCTTGTGGTCACAGTGGTAGCGAGTGGTAGCTGTTTGGGTGTTTGAGGTTTCTTGATTTCGGGTGTTTTCTGGGGTGGTTTCATTGTTTGTGGTGTGTTGGTCTTGGGTGTTTTGTGGGCTTGATGAGCTTCGGTGTTCGTTGTCATGGTTTGGGTTGTTTGGTTGTTTATTGCCACTGGGCTCACCAGTAGACCCAGAGTTGTTTTTAGTGAGGAGGATTTGGTGGATCTCCTCAAAACGTTGTTCTGACAGAGCCAGCCTCTGTTCTGAAGCAGCCATGAATGCCGTAAGGTTTTTGGTGAGGGTTGCCATACTCTCCTCCAACGCCGGCACTCTTTTTTCGATTGTATCCGCACGTTCCGTCATTCTTGTGTTTGGCATCCAGAATTGCAACTGCTCTGATACCAGAAATGTTACGAACTTGAATGTTACGAACCTGAGTATTGATGTAACAGTGCAAGAAATGAACTCAAATTGGTAAAGTAGTGTTTTTTGCTGTATTAATACCAACAATTCGAGAGGTTGGATCTCTCCAATATGACAGATGTTTGAGAGACTGCCACTCTCCTCATTCAATACAATTTCTATATATTTCTCGATGATCCCTTCACTACTCTACTCTAGTATATATATAGCTGAAATAACAGAAACTTGTTAAAGGACAAATGACAGAAACGCTGCTGTCACAAACAGCTCTAACAAACTCCCTTACGTCCCGCATGCATCATTCTCGAATTATTCTATTTTTTGTAACCACCTTTGCCACATCAGGTGTTAATGTTTGCTGCATTCCCAATGATTGGGTCTACGTCAGCCAGATTCTTAAGTCCAGATTTCTTCCCTCGGCGTTTGTAATGCTTCAAGATTGGAGGCCTAACACATATGCCTTCTGTTCAGTTATGGAACAGAAAGCCATACAAAATACGTTAAAGTTCATATTGATTGTCTTAGTCAGCAGTATTGATACTCGTATATATGCTAGTTTGGATGCCCTGTCCATGATTTATGAATCTAACTTCAGGAGATTCATTTTGTAGTTGCTGGTAAGATGAAGAAACTACTGTGCGTGGAGATTTTAGTGTTTGAGGTGTTTGGAAAACTGAACTTTTGACGTTTGCAGGCAGTTCAAAAGCTGATTGATGAGGAGTTTCAAGGAATTGAGCATTTTCGCACATCAACATTGCATAAGAAGATAGCTTCTGCTCGCCATGATTTTATAAAGCTTTCAGGTTCTGAAAACAAGCTGGAAGCTTTGCTACAGGTCAACTACTCTGATCCTTTCTCTTATTTTCTGATTGCTGCTTAGGACATAAATATTCCAAATTATGCGCATAAGCAATAGTGAAGTGAGCACACAAAAGAATTTGTGTTGTAAGTTATTGTTCTTGCTTTTAACAAAATTGGAATTTATTATTCAAACAGCTTACTTCAGGATGACATTTCCTTAGTTTTATTAGACCGTCCATTCTGTCTGGTTTAGTTGGACAAAGTTTTAATATTTTGAATTGAACAAAACTCTTTCTCCATATATTCTATACCTGTGGTTTTGCTATGATTTGTTCATGTCATATCCTTCTCAACAATGTTGATGGCTGTTTCTTCCTTAGAAAAGTCCCTTGCTTGGTCGATTTTTCTATTTTCAAGCATATGTTATGGTCAAAGAAATTCCCATTAGTCCCAAAGGCATGGTTTCCGGGAAATTTTTACTTTAATTTCAAAGAATTCAAGTGTTATTTGATCCAAACAGTAGTATAAATAACAGAAGTCTCATGATGTGGGATAGGCTTGCTGGCTCTTAGCATTAAAATTGTAAATAACATCCTCAAAATAACCGAGAAATTTGAAGTAATTCTGGATATCATGAAAATGATATAAATGCTTAAATGAGCTATTTCTATTCAAAAACAAAACTTAGTTCTATGAGCCATTTAACACCACATCCAAGAAACCAGGAGAATGACAAAGAACAGAGTCAAGTATGCATAAGGTCAATTAGCTTGTTTATTACTCGCCTGAGTCTTTGAACCAATGCAATTTGCATGGATAGTAGAAATTGTGTGGACTAATGTAATTTGCATGGTTATAAAACCAATTGGAACTATAAATTGTTGCATCAAAGTTTTTTAGACATTTAAATTTAAATGTTTAGCTTTGACATAAATAATACTTGAAGTTTTGGCTTGCCACTTATCTCTTTATTTTTAATTGTAGAAATATATAATATGCTAAGTTAATAAAGCTATGTAAAATGCTTTATGTAATCTTGCAAATATATTCCAATTTAGTAATGGTTTAAATAAAGTATTAGTATTAATGTATATTCTTATTTATGTTATTAATTCTTAGTAAAGGATATGCCGGTTTAAGAACTCTTCATAGCTGTTAAACCTCTATTCCTTAAAATCTTTCCTGTTACTAGTTTGATATCCTATCTGGTTTTTAAAACATTAGATGGAATTTCTAGCAAGAGTTTATAGAATACCCACGTTTTCTCTTTTATAGACTGTAAGGTAAGAATTCTAAAAGCAGTTGCAAGTTAATTATAAGTTATGTTATTGTATTAGGCTTCTTGGTTTAAATGGATTTTACGAAGCATCTACATTTATCTTACTCCTACTTCTAGTCTGGGAAGTTAAAAAGTCATTGTTTAGCAAAAGGGAGTTGGATGATTCAGGTTCTTGAGCCCAGTTTGGCAAAGGGGAACAGAGTGATGGTGTTCTGTAACACTTTGAATTCCAGCCGTGCTGTTGATCACTTTCTCTCTGAGAATCAGATTGCCACTGTCAATTACCACGGAGAGGTGCCAGCAGAACAAAGGTAAAAGGATGAAAATCTTATCTCATTTTCCTAATATTTTGTATTTGCAAGTTGAACGTGTGTGTATTATGACGATATTATCAGGTTTTAGTAAGCACCTTAGTTTATTTATCAAGTTAAGAGGAAAGTAAAAGCTCCTAGCTTGCCTCTTAGTTCCCAAATATGATCTGTAAATAGAAAAGAGTAATTTTCCCGCCTCTGTGCAAAGATGACTCTTTACAACTTTTTTTGTATATCTGCACACATCAGTATGAAAATGTATGATTTTTCAAAAACGAACTCATTTTTATTTGCATGAAACTTTCTTCTTTTAAGCAGTAGCTCATGCAACTTGCATGCATTTCTAGAAGTCTCTATTGGATGGTTATTGTTAAATTATTGCCAGTAAAATCATCAACCAATCAGTGAACATATGACACCTGTTTCTGGAATTGTTTCTCTTTTTTTGTTTTTATGTTGGGATTGATTCTATAAGCAATCTTAGCCCATGTTATGCACAAAGTAGGTTTTCGAATGTGGTGGGGAAATTTGAGGTTGTGACTTAGACTTTCCTGGCCATTTCTTTATCTATCTGATAAGTTGCTCCATATGGATAATATGACCACTGAATCTTGTGATAACAATTCTAAAATGTGTGGTTTCTCAGAATATAGCAGCATGCATTTTACAGTATTAAGAGAACCTCTATTATTGCCATTACCAACTTATATGAAATTGATTAACTTAGGTGTTTCTTGGATCACATTGTTCTAAGTTTTGATTTCTCTATAGTTCTATGCGTATATGTTATTGTTCCCTGTTGGAGATGGCCATAATGTTACTATTTCTGTTTGTTCTGAATTCCAACTTTTTTTTTAATGTATTCTACAGATACATCGTTTGTGCTTAATGTTATGTTCCTTTATCAGTTATATTGTCGTTGCAATTTGCATTAGATCTTAAATGTTTTACTGACATTTTTTGGTGACAAACCTTACCTTTCACCAGCCATAATTTTGTTAGGAATATCTGCTGCATTTTAACAATGTATTTTCTATAACGCAAGCCAAGTGGTATTAACAGCTGAAAAATGCTTTTGGATACAACTCAGGCAATATTGTCCATTTATAACATCAAAATTAGTTTCGAAAGCTTTTTTGTGCCCCTTTCCTCTTCACCTTGGAGTCACTCTATATGAATGGTCTAGAACTGGAGTGTCTCTATAATTTGAATTTCAATGTTTTGAGTCTAAGCTTTTATTTTGAAACTAGGGTTGAAAATCTCAACAAGTTTAAGAGTGATGATGGAGATTGTCCCACTTTGGTGTGCACAGATTTGGCTGCTAGGGGACTTGATTTGGATGTAGATCATGTAATCATGTTTGATTTTCCTTTAAACTCTGTAAGTGACTACACTCTTATGTACATTTTTTTCTCTTGTACACACCTGTTTGCACATTCGTTAGCTATTTTTTTCAATTTTCTTGTAACGCTTGCCAATCTCCATGGTGCTACTTGACCAAGTGAAAGTCATAGGTGTTAAGTGTGTGGATTTGGGATCAGATCCTACCCTTGTTTCTCTGCCCTTCATTTAGAGGAGAATGGAGAAGAAGTTGGATATTGGATTTTTGATAGCATTGAGAACACCAGTAATTCAGGCCATAGGCCTTTGCTAAGAAGTGAGCAAAGGAGTTTGTTAGTATTAGAAGTTTGTTACTGCCAGAGTGGCAAAGTTTGTTAGAACAGTCAGGAGAATGTTAGTATTAAGGGAGGCAGAAATGAGTGGAGGTTGTCAGTAGTATCGGCCATTTGGCTTGGGCAGGATTAGAACCTTCTTTGAGGTTCTTCCTGTCGTCTTGAATAAAATTCCTTATTTCATTTTCCATTATTTGCAAAACCTTCCGGACACCTAACTAACACTTTGGTACGGTGAGCGTGGAATATTCTCTATGGAGGGGTGGGAGTTAATGACTAATACCAGGATGGACTCTCGCCTGGAATCTGTAGAGAGGAGTATGGGAACAATGGAACAAAAGATGGAACAGAGGATGCATGTGTTTTTGGAGTCGAACTTTTTGAGATCAAACAGCAGTTGGAAGAAATAAAAAATTACTATTAATAATGTGAAAAGGAAAGGGATCAGAGGAAGGGAGTTCAGTGAAGCAGTCATGCAATCCGGAGGGGTCTAGTAGTCGGATGGTGGCATTGGAGGACATCCAAATTGCAGCTAAGAAGTGGAGCTTCCGAACTTCAAGACACAGATCCCTTGAGTTGGTGAAGAAGAGCGAAGCAGTACTTTCAGATTCAGCAAACACCAGAGGAGCAGAAGGTTACTCTAGCGTTAGTGTGCATGGAGGGGCACGCCCTGCACTGGATGACTTGGCTCCAAGATAGGAAACCTCTGTTGACATGGGGAGAAGTGCCACAGGAGGTGCTTTCTTGTTTTGGAGGAGCTCTAGCAGCGAACCCATATGAGGCCATTGTTGCCTATAAACAAGCGGGACGTGTTGACGAGTATGTGAAGGATTTCGTAGCAAAATCTGCCCAGGTGAAGGGGTGGCCTGAGGAATCTTTTACGGGTCAGTTCTTGAATGGGTTGGAGGAGATACGAGCTAAGATACGGTCTCACGAGACGATAGATTTGTACCGCACCATGACCCTTGCTCGTGTGGTGGAACACAAGCTGGAGGTGCTGATGAAGAAAGGGGTTTTCTCGTTTGAACGATCAGCAGGGCCTGAAGCAGACTATGGTCTGGGAGATCGGGCTGGGGCGCTTTTAGGATCTTCCAGCAATGGAGCCACTTGGCCCAAGCAATCGGAGCGGGCTTTGCCTAGGTCCAAGACTAACCCACCAAGCCAGGCCAATCAACCCTATCAGGTGACTTTACCTCCCAGTTCATCTGCATCGTCGCGCATCAGCAATATTGCTGTTCAAGGGGGTCGTGCCCTATACGGTGCTACTCTGAGAAGTAGTTTCAGGAATTGACAGCTAAGGGTTTGTGTTACAGATGTCAACAACCCTACCACCCACTCCACCAGTGCCAGGTGAAATCGATTTGCGTGATGATCTTAGCGTACGGGGAGGAGACACCAGAAGGGGTAATCGTTTGCAGAGAAGAGATAGCTGAGACTGCGGTTCCTACAGTGGAGGGAGCGGGCAAGCAACTGATGCAGTTGGAGTTACCATGTTTTGCCCTAGGGTACATTTGCAACAGTAACACCATGAAATTGAGGGGCAACGTAGCAGGAATGGAAGTCATCATCATGGTGTACAGTGGCGCCAACCATTGTTTCATGGCTAGGAAGACAGCCGAGCATTTGGGCTTGGAGGTGACATCAATGGAGGTAATGGGAGTGCGGCTGGGAGATGGACAGCGGAAGGAGACATAAGGTTTTTGTAGAAATGTCAGGTAGACATTTTAGTTGACTGCTACCTTTTTCCCTTAGGGGGCATTGATCTCATCCTTGGAGTGTCTTGGCTACAGACTTTAGGGAGTTGAAGGTTAATTGGGCAGTAATGACAATGCAATACACAGTGGGGGAGAAGACGGTCCAAATCTGTGGTGATCCATCATTAAGAAGCTCATCCATTGCCTTTCAGTTGCTATGTTGTTTACCAGATGTTTAGTTTGGAGCCATGGTTTGGGAAATTACACAAGAGGAGCAGAATGATTAACTAGTTCTGGAGGATGAACAACATCGAGTTGAGATGCAGCAGGTTTTGTCTAACAGAGCTGCAGTTATTGGGGAGCCCAAGGAGTTGCCTTCCTAAAGAAGTAGGGATCACCAGATTTCTCTTCAGTCCGAATTCAAGACAGTGAGTGTTCGTCCATATCAATATGGACATGTCCAAACAGATGAAATAGAGCGGCAAATGGCGGACATGTTAGCTTCTGAAGTAATTCAACTGAGTGTAAGCCCGTTTTCTAGTCCAATCCTCTTGGTAAAAAAGAGAGACGGAAGTTGGCGCTTCTGTGTAGACTACCGGGAGTTGAATAGTGTCACAATTCCGGACAAATATCCAATTCCTGTCATACAGGAATTACTGGATGAACTTCATGGGGCAACCTACTTTTCAAAGGAAGATTTGCGATCTGGATACTATCAATTCTGAGTGCGAGAAGAGGATGTGCCAAAGACTGCGTTCAGAAGTCACTCTGGCCACTACGAGTTCAGGGTAATGCCTTTTGGACTCACTAATGCCCCGACAACGTTTCGGGCTGTTATGAACGATTTGTTCCAGCCCCTCTTACAGAGGTATGTCTTAGTATTTTTTGATGACATACTTATTTACAGTAGAGGATGGGGGGATCATTTGAAGCATGTGGATGTGGTGCTGCGAATTTTGGTTGAGAATACTTTTGTGGCCAATAAAAAAAAGTGTCAATTTGGTCAAGTAGCTATCCAATATCTGGGGCATACAGTTTCCAAGCAAGGAGTATCAATGGATCCGGCCAAGGTGTCCAATGTTTTACAGTGGCCCCGACCTACTTCGGTGAAGACAGTATGCGGATTCTTAGGGCTAACTAGGTACTACTGGAGATTCATACAGTGGTATGGGCAGATCGCTACTCCTTTGACAGCATTGTTGCTCAAGGAGACCATGGGAAATTTCCAGTGGACCAAGGAGGCACAGCAAGCATTTGAAGCTTTACAGCAGACAGTGACATCTGCTCCTATGTTGGCTATGCCGGATTTCTCTAAAGAGTTTGTGGTGGAGTGTGACACCTCAAGGAATGGAATTGGCAACAGTGCTGTTGCAGCAGGGGCCTCCAGTTGCTTACTACAGTAAAGCCATTGTGGGGAGAAACATCGCAAAACCGACTTATGAGAAGGAGCTGATGGCTTTGGTTATGTCGATTTGTCATTGGAGGCTGTACCTGATGGGCAAGAGATTTGTGGTGCGGACTGACCACAATTAATGACTTCAACAGTTCCAGTAGAAAACAAATGAAAGAAAAAGAAAATGGCACAAAAAGATCTTAATCTCAAAAAAAAAAGGGGGGGGATATGGCGAAATTGGTCCTTCGACACCTTCTACAGCAGCAAATAACCATGCCAGCTCAACAAAACTGGGTGGCGAAGTTGCTTGGGTACGACTTTTCGATTGATTATAAATCGGGAGTTACAAATAAGGAGGCAAATGCATTGTCTAGACAATTTGAAGATTTAGAAATGGCAGCAATTTCTATTCTAGTATGGGCACAATGGGGAGAGTTGGAGTCGGAAATTGGACAAGATAATTACCTTCAGCAATTGGTGCAGAAAGTTCAGCAGAATCCACAAAGCCATCCTAATTATCGATTGGCAAATGGCAAATTGTATTACAATGGCCGTTCGGTGTTGCCCGCAAGTTCAGCTTGGATACCAAGGTTACTTGAGGAGTTCCATGCTTCTCCGTAAGGGGGCCATTCCGGGGCTTATTGAACTTATAAGAGGATCACTGCTTCACTCTACTGGCCTGGGATGATGCGTTGAGTGCAACAATTTGTTGCTAACTGTTTGGTATGTCAGAAAAACAAGTATGAGACCCTATATCTGGCAGGACTCTTGCAGCCATTACCGGTACCGGAGTAGATTTGGGAGGACATCTCCCTTGATTTTATCACTGCACTACCCCGTTCTAAAGGGTTCGATTGTATTTTGATGGTAGTTGATCGGTTAAGCAAATTTGGTCACTTTTAGGGCTTCGCCATCCTTTCATTGCAAAGTCCGTAGCAGATTTATTTGCTCCGGAGATTGGCCGCCTCCATGGGGTTCCTCGATCGATTGTCAGTGACAAGGACCCGCTGTTTATGAGTTACTTCTAGCGTGAATTTTTTTACGGAATGGTCACCAAGTTGAAGATTAGTATAGCTTACCACCCGGAGACCGATAGCCAAATGGAAGTCCTAAGTTGTTGTGTGGAGACTTATTTACGTTGCTTCACTTTTGAGCAACCCAAGGAGTGGGGCAAATGGTTGCATTGGGTGGAATACTCTTACAATACCAGGTTCCAAAGTGCGGCGAAAGCCACTCACTTTGAGTTAGTCTACGGGAGGGCTCCACCACACCTATTGTAGTTTTTTCCAGGGGAATTTAAGGTGGCAGCAGTGGCCAAAGAGCACCGATCTCGAGCAGAAATCATCCGCCAATTGCTGTATAACTTGCAAAAAGCGTAGTAGAGCATGGCTAATCAGGCCAATAAGCATCATAGGGATGTGGAGTTCCAGGAGGGAGATATGGTGTTTTTGAAGATTAGGCCACATCACCAAGTGTCTGTGGCTCAACAAGTTTACAGCAAACTCGGTCCTAGATATTGTGGACCTTTTCGCATTTTGCAGAAGCTCAGTAAACTGATTTATCACATTGCACTTCCACCTGGTTTGAAAGTGCATAATGTCTCCCACATTTCAAAGCTTAAACGCGTCTCAGGACCACATATTGTCTCCCACGAACTTCCTGCTGATTTGGTGATGGAGGAGGATCCGTTTATTCCCGTTCGTGTGTTGGCCTCCCGGAACTTGGGCGCCCATGCAGACCCCTGCCTTCAGTTGTTGATCCAGTGGCAGAACAAACCTGTGGATGAGGCCAATTGGGTCTTGTGTGGATTTTCGCGGACAATTTCCATAGGACAACCTTGTGGACAAGGTTTGTTTTAAGAAGGGGAGTGTTGATAGCACTGAGAGCACTCGTAATTCAGGCCATAGGCCTTTGCTAGTTTAAACTCGTAGGAGTAAGAAGTGAGCAAGGGAGTTTGTTAGTATTAGAAGTTTGTTAGTGTTAGGGTGGTAGAGTTTGTTAGAACAGTCAGGAGAATGTTAGTATTAAGGGAGGCAGAAATGAGTAGGAGGTTTGTCAGTAGTATTGGCCATTTGGCTTGGGCAGGATTAGAACCTTCTTTGAGTTTCTTGCTGAAGTCTTGAATAAAATTCCTTATTTCGTTTTCCATTATTTGCTTAACCTTCCAGACACCTAACTCTAACAATTTTCCTCTTGCATTTGAGATTAGTACTTTCTAGCTTCCTTAAGCTGAAAATAAAATATAATTAATGTGTTACATATTCTTGACTTCTAGATCGATTACCTTCATCGGACTGGAAGAACTGCTCGAATGGGTGCAAAAGGTATGCTTCATGAAATTTATTGTATGTTGTAGGTTGTTGAAGGGTTTGACACTTTTGTCGTGGCAGAATAGCATCTAATCGTAATTCTTAAGGGACATTCTTTTGGAGTGGCATTAAGTTGAAAAACTTTTCACCATCAGATCCTTTTTATTAATACCTATTTTTTTGCATATGAAAAAGGCTTGAATTCACACTTCTATTTTAAACTTTCTTTTGAAATCAATTTAGTGTTTTCATCCATCCATTTATTTGGAGTTGGAAAACTAATCCTGGTCTGCAACTTTTGGCCTGTAAAACGAAATCTTCCTTTACTTTTTCCTGCAAGTGTTTGATGATAAGATGCTTGTGTTTTCAATATAGTCTTCTGGAAACTTTCCAATTTCATAGTTTTGAAGCTTTTGGTTGTCATATGCTCTTGAAAATCTACAGGGAAGGTGACAAGCTTGGTTGCCAAAAAAGACCAACTGTTGGCAGCAAGAATTGAGGAGGCAATAAGGAATAATGAAAGCTTGGAGTCCCTCACTCTGGATAATGTGCGTAGAGATATTGCCAGGGCTCGGATAACAGAACAAAAGAGTAGGGGTGGAAAACTGAATAAAGCATCCAACCAGATTAAGCCTGCAACTGTAAAATCTCCAACCATCCGTGCAAAGGTTGCATCTTCAGGAGCAAAATCTGGAAAAACATCCACTCGAGCCAAATCTGTAAAATTATCTGCTTCAGCAAAATCGGTAAAACTCCACAAAGTTGAAAGCACAGAAAAACCCTACAGTAGAATTAGGTCGAAAAAGCCATCTACTGGTTCAAAATTGAATGTTGTTGCATTGAGGGGCAGATCCTCTTCGGCTGACAAGAAACTACTGAGGGCCAGTTAGGGTCACGCATCACAGAAATTCTTTTGTAGGCAAAATTTATACATTAGACAGTGCTCTTTCTTTTCGGTAGTAGGATTATCACTTCTATTTACTGTTATAGTAATTGTTGGTAGGTTTTTACCCCAGCTTCTCTGCCTCTTCATCAATTGATTCTTGTACTTCGTATCTATATATATGGCATTATGTAAACTGATTTTGTGATAGATCACCAAAACAAATTGACCTACTTCGTAGGTCTAATGGGCTAAACATGAAAATTGAAGTCTTCTAAAAAAAAAAATTAAGAAGAGTTCAACTCATTTATATTAAGTTTAAATAAATTAGGCTTTCTGTAATTTGGGCCTTTGTTAATTTATCTTCTAATTTGTAAAAATTATCAATAATTTTCTTATAATATTAGTTTTTTAGGTTCATTTTTCTATTGTCAATTTTTGTTAGAAATCTTATTAGTTGTAAACTCTAAAATGATGTTTGTCATATTTAAGTTACTCAAACCATAGCAATTAGTAAGTTCTAAAAAAAAAAAAAAATATCCATAGCAGTTAGTAATGTCATTTTGTAATGGACACAATGCCACATGAGTAGCCATGGAAACAAAAGAAGGGTTGAAGTCATGTGTCACAACGTAGAGAAAATGAACATTTGACAAAGTCGTTGGAAGTCGAAGTGGAGAGAAATCGAAGTGGAAGTCCGAGTGTAGACAAAATTGAAGTGGACTAAGGATTATACTAGCTATTGTTGAGTAAAAATCTTCATCCAAGTAGGTTTACGATCGTTGAAGTCGCAATGGAGGTTAGAGTTTGAGTTTGAATCTAATAAATTTGGGAATTTTAATCACGTTCCAATTTAGGAATTTTAATCTGACATCGACAAACTCAAATACTAGAACGAGAAACAGAGGCTTAAAGGTTTTTTTGGTTGTCTTTTGTTATGTCTCTGTGTTCTGTTATAAGAAGTTTATGAGCTATATGGATAGAATGATTACAGATATTGACGAGAATAGGACCATTAAAGCGAGATTTAATACAAGAACTGTGAAGAATTCAACCAATCAACATAAAGAAAGTTTTACATCACTTGGAGTTATTTTATATGTAATGTATTTGCTGCTTTATTGCAACAATTTCTACTGCTAAACCACTTAAATTTTATAAAATGATTAACACATAAATCATAATAAAGTATGAATCATAATTGGTATTTTAATGTGAATCTTGATTATTTTCTTGTCATTTCTCTCAAATCGTTTTCAAAATCAATTCATCTCAACAACTGTAGTAGCATAAGTACTTGACCTTCAACAGTATTTACATAAGAAGTTGAGAGAATTATGCAATTATTATAAAGAGGGTAGATGATAGCTGTATATTATAGTATGTTTTCTAGTTGTTTAAGTGTGTTTTATGTTTTCTTAGATGATAATCATATGTTTAGGACTTAGAATTGTGTTCTGTTAAATGTTTTCTTGTGTTTTAATTGTTTGATTGGTTTAGAATAAGAATTTGATCTTAATTTTATGTTTCAAGAGATGTTTGCTGTATTTGTAAGTGAATGGAAACAAAACAATTCAAGAAAAGAGGAAGAATTTGAAGCATGGAAGATGCCACGATTGTGGCTAATAAGGCAGCTGCATGGGACTCTCTATCACGGTCGTGACCCTAAGCACGATCATGAGAAAGGGCATGAACAAAGCATGCCACAACCATGGCATGGTGTTTTCAGCATGCTAGTGTTTTTTTATATACTTTTGAAATTTTAGGGCTATTTTTGAAACCAAATTAAGTGGAAAAATCCTAAAAATAACCCTAGAAGCCTCAAGAAATATTTAAGGAAAAAAAACATTAATAACTAGGCAGCATATCAGAGGAGATCTCAAGAGCAACTCCAGAATTTCCAAATTTTTAGATCATGACATGAAATATATTTCTTTCTTTTCTCGTCTTATATTTCATTGTCTTGGATGTTGATTTTGATTATTAGGATGTTGAGCATGATATGGGTTTCTAAATCTATATTAGGGATTGTTCTTGATTTGTTTTGTTAAATTTTATTATTGTTAAATCTAATACATTTATGAATGCTTTGTGATATTTGTTGTGCTTATACTTGGTAATAAATCAAGAGATTGAATCAATTTATTTATGTCAATGTGTGCAATGAAAGTTGGTAACTTAGTAGACCTGCAAATATCATATTAATAAAAAATTGCAGAGAGATCTTAATTGTGAATTAATTATCCTTAGGATTGCTTAAATTTAACTGAATAATTAGGAGTAGTTTTGTGAATCGAGAAGTTACAATTCTATTATTATCGATTTCAATTGGGATTTCTTGATTAGATCTCGAAAGAGGGTAATTAAAACTTTAGGATATTTAGAATCAATCATAAATTGAATCAACAAGATAAAGGGAAAACAAAATAAGGATAGAATAATTTCTAAGTTTCCATTATTAATTAAGTTTATTCTTATTGTTAGTCTTAGTTATTCACTTATTCGATTATTTAGTTTAATTAGTTTATTTTATTTTCAAATAATTTATTTTAATTCAATCAATCTTTTATTACCTCTGACAAAGTTCATTCAAGTTGTTAGGTGCCTAATTAATCCATATGGGAACGATATCTTTCGTATTACGAGTTACGATCTACATACTTGCAATATTGAAAGTTTTTTTATATAAAACTAATCAACATTAAACAGTAAGTGTTAGCTCACTTTGAACCTAAATCTATTTATAATAAGTTTTTGATATTTTAGTAATTTAATTAAAATTAAATTAGAATTTCAATTGAATTATAATAAGAATTAGAAATAATTTTAATTAAATACCAATTATGCCCAAATAAGATATAATATCTCATATTGGTTCTTATTTATTAAATATCTAATATTTAATCATAAAGTTCTTAAACTTAACAATTAAGTACAACTTGAATAAAACATTTTTTTCTTTTTTCCACTCATTCTTTGTGTGTGACTTAGTAGGCTTCTAAATATGTTCACAATAGATATGAATTTTAACCCCAAATCATACTTATGATTACAAAAATTAAACTTCTTTAATTTATATTTAAATATGTAATTAAACAATTTATATTTAAAGATGAAGATTGATGTTTAGCAATATATCATAACCACCCAAATATTTAAAAATGTTAAAGTAATTTTGACTAATCTTTTTATGCACGATTTTTCTGTATAACCTAATTCATTCATCATACAATGTTCCGATTAGATAAAAGCATATAATTAATGTCTACTTTACTTGAGTCCAATAATGTTAACTCTCTATCATTAGTAATTGATTCAATTGATGACATTTGACAATTATTTTAAAGTTTCATTCTACCTTGGCCAAAGATTTTCTGAATTAATACCAATAAAAAAATTAAACATTCTTCCTAATCACTTCAAGGTGATAAATCATATATTAATCACTCAACTACCTCCATATAGTTCATATTATACTAATAATTACCAACTGAGCTACTCTTAACTAAAATAAGTCATAATTAGTTTTAAAATATAGCAATCCCTATATGAAATAACTTTAGAGATCTCAATTCAAAACATCACTTACACAATCATTACAATGAGAATTTCATAGACTTATAAGTAATGTTCCAAATGAAATTCTAATATGAGGTCAATTTAGCAAATTTGTTCTCTAACAAGCACTCACACTTTTGTTTAAGTATATCAATCCATACTTGATCTACTGGATTAACTATTTTTTTTAAAAGGAAGAAACATAACATATGCTTGTCTTTTTATGTTTTGTTAATATCTAGTCTCAAAGGAACAATAACTAGGGATAATACTTAAATACAATGCAAATTTCATAATTATAAACTCATTGTAATTTCATTTACAATATATATCTACTTCATAGACTTTATCATATACATCAGAATGCCTTTATACAACTATGTAACTAAACTACAACCAACGATTGAGTGTAAGGCATAAACCAACAATCTCCCGCTCGTACTTAACCAATCGTGAATATCTTAGACCATATCATCGTATGATGATCAAGTTACTGCTGTGACAGTGGTTTAGTGAGAGAATTCCACAAAATTTTCTATAGTGAGCACACGCTTAAATCTAACAATTTTCATCTTAATTATCATCATAACTAAGAGAAACTTCCTAAATATATATTTTGATTTTTAATTAGACCTTAGCTTCTTTCTCATGCCCAATAACTCTAATGTTCTATAGTATATTATTATCCAAACAATGCATGAAAATATACCAAGTTCATTAAAGAACTTAATGATCTAATAAATAATTTACACTAAATAGAAAAAGCAGTATGGCTTAATTAGTAACCATTGCTACATTAGAACCTTTCAATCTTAAAATAATATTCTCATAAGTAAAACGTACCTTAATTTAAATTTACTTCTGAAGTTAATATCTTTATAATCTTGAACTGTAATATCAACTCATGCAAAGAACAATGGATATCTTTAATACTTTACAAGTATCAGATATCTCAAATACTAAACACCTTTAGTACATTATCAACATACTTGGACTTATTATAAGTAAATAACTTCTATATCAATCATTATACATTTAATTCCAAAATTAAGTTGTCATCTTTTCGTATCCAATAACAGTCATTTTTAGACAATTATATTTTCAACAATCAAAAATATATATTATCGTTCTCTCTATGAGTAATATGCCTCTACATACTCATATTAAAGAGAACAACTATACTCTCATTAACCTTTTTATAGAAATGATAAATTCACAATCATCTTTGAAACAAACTCTTTTAACTCATTATGAAAGTGAATATTTCAATATCTTGTAAACTTTTAACTATACATCAAATATATCTATAAAGGCATTGGATCTAATTCAATTTATGGCTACGAGATTTAAACTTTTTAAACTTCATCTTAACTTTTTAAACTTCATCTTACTCTCATTACTTATCGTAAGAACAATTCTTCTATAAGTATATATTGAAACAAACAATTTGTTTAATAGGTGTGTAAGATTATAACCATCCTTTTAGATCTCTCATCACCTATTTATCTGATTTAGTTCTAAACTGAGTGGATGATATATGCTTTAACTAAGCATCAGATCCCTAAATGATTTACTTTGACTCTTTAAAAGGCTTAGTGTTTCATATTTAATATCAAATATTACTAATTAATTTAATTGGAAATTTCAAAGGTAAGTTATAGTACCAGGCATAATATAAAAGAAATAAATATTGCTTACACAAATCTATACTAATATGTAGTTTAGTTGTAAAGGTTTTCATTAGATAATCTCATTTCCTATAGATAACTGAAAAATTTATATCTTACCATATCTAAACAATTTGAACTTTTTCAAGACTTTAGATCAATATTTCATTTAGTACATATGACTTTACTACATAAATTCATTAGTAAATTTAAGGAAATAAAAGTATCATCCTTTTATGAATTGTTATAGTATCTCATACATCACATCTATAAAATTTAAAAATTCAATACCATCATGTTTATTTCACTAAAGGTTGATTTGATTTTTCTTCAACTTAATAAGTTTCACAAGTTTCATATGATAGTCTTGGTTATCTAACTTTGTATTCTTGTCACTTATGTTAAGCATAGACCTCCTTTGATTCAATACATACAAACTATTTGTATAAAAATGAATCAACTACTTTAACTTAAAAAATCTATTTCTTATTATGCCTTGCACATTAAAGTAATGTTAAATATGAATTTAGTATTAAATAATCATAAGCATAAAATATGAATACATATGATTTCTATCATAGCATTCATATGCAAGAAAAGTTATGCAATCATTTTTCTTCTAATAACAACTATTATCATCTATAGAAAGCCACCGATTGTAGTCCATATTTATGCTTTTACTACGTTAAATTAAATGAAAAAATTCATCAAGGTACTAATCCTTCCTCTACTTTATACAACCTTTTGCATCTTGCTATCATAATGTTGATATACATCCTACATGTTTTCAACAAAGTTTATGAGACATTATTCAACTTAAAATGTCAATAACTTTTGTTTTCTACATGATATTGACGTATATCTAAAACTTTATTACCAAATATTTAACATGGATTAAGAACAATAGTGCAGAGTAAACATACAATTTGTCTACTCTATAGAAAAAGTAAGAAAACCTTAGATGCTAATACGCTAAGCTGTCATTGCTACAATCACTTGTAGTGACTAGCTCGTGCATCACCAGCATTTCCACCACTTGTTCTTCTCTCATAGTCAGCTCATTAACACCGCATAGCTGCTTTAAGTGTGAATAATAAATGCTAGCTATTAGCTGCTATCACTACCTAGTACTTGATGTCTCTAAGCTCTCATCGCCAATCGTCTACATCCATCTCATAACCTGTCAGCTACATTCATCTCTGACTTTGTTTAATTGCTCACATTTTGCTACTGTCTATTGTGACTCTATGTCATTAACGCCATCAATTTAAAGTTTTTGATGCACACTTTTTTATTCTAATTTTTTTATTTTTCTCTAATGTTGTTTTCTGTTTTCTATATCTAGGATGTAGACTAACCTAAAAAGCACAAGAGAAAAATGAATACGGAATAACTTTGATTAAAGAGGAATGCATAAAGTGACTTTTAAATTGAAAAGAATTACAAATAGAAAGAATTGGGTAGGATGGAAGATGAATAACACAACACAACTACAAATAAAGAAAAAAATGCTTAAAGGATAGATAACAACTAAATTTAAGATCCAAAGTTTTGAAACAAAATAATTAATGTCAACCTTAGGTTGGAAACCATCTAAAATATGGATTATAAAGAATTAAAACTTTAGGATTGTCTTCAAAATAAAGTAAAGAGAACTTGAACCTATCAAATAAGCCAATTAAAACCAAATTTAAGTGGATTTTGATTGCCACAAGTTGCCTTAGTGACGAACTCCTACTTAGTGATAGAGAGTATCACTAATAAGTACATAGTAAATGAACATCAAAGTTGTATTTAACTGCGAGAAAAACAAGCAGCTTATTAATGTCCATAACGACAAGAATTGTAATTAAATTCGGAAGATCTATAAATTTCAATTCACAAAAACAATTTCAATAGATAAATCCATCCAACAATTTGTTTGAAAAAAAGTCTCACATCACACAGTTGGTTGAGATAATCTGTAAGAACTAAATAAAAAATTGCTAGGGTCTTGGAAAATATAATAACTAACCACTAAAGGTGTTGCTCTATTTGCTAAATCAAAAATCTCAATCATTTTTCTTTCACTTTCTCCATAATATTGACTTATTATCTCAGGTCCATTGATAGGGAAAAGGTTGACACCAGCATCATGGGCATACAATTGAGCCAAAGAAGTCTTTCCAATGCCAGGTGGACCATGAAGAAGCACTCCCTTAATAGGCCATAAACTGACACTAGAATAGTGATGCCATTGATGAATATTAAAACACCATCAAATAATGAATATTACTTTAGGACATTTCCACCCAATGATGAATATAAGGAAAAGTAATTATCCTGATGTTACTTATAAGAACACATTGTAAGTGACATGACATTTATCAATGTACACAAAGATAAACAATTTCAAGGTGAAATGAAGTAAAAAGAAAGCATCCTCATTTAAATTGATGAAAAGCCATGTCTTCAGATAAAGGCCAAATAAAGGTTATTGGCATAATGGATAAAAAAAATAAATCAAAAGGGCTTCAAATATTAGTCAATGCATAAAAATTCGAGTGATCAAGGTGCCAAAGGTTCTTTATTGTATTGCTAATACGGGAAAGAACTTCAAGACATTTCAAATTTCACTATAGGGCATATTTCACGAATTTAAGCACATTTACTATTTTGCAACGAAACTTTACTCAAAAAGATCTTCAAGCATCTGTGAATATGATAATACATGTTGTATACGTAGTATGATTCTAATGCTTATAAAGTTCTAGCAAGTTACTTCTACCAAAATGAATTACTTCTAAATTTTTTTATGATCATTTGAATCTGTTGTTCACAAAAAATGAGAAAGGGAATGACAATAACACAAAATAATTGACAAATCAGTGCAAGCATATTCTATCTAATTAACATACCTTGCCAACATGTTATTTCATGACGATATAATGATGTCCTTTAAAGTTGCATATTCTTTATCCAAACCACCCAAGTTACATTGATCATGTCCCATAACAAATTTTAAATGCTCACTATCAACTTCTACGCATGACAGACTTCTTCTCTGAATTGTTTCATCTGATAATGTTGTTGGTGGACTCAAATAGACTCGTGTCAAATGTTTTATAAGAAAAGCATCTTTCGCAGGGTTTACCAAGTTAGAAGCTGGGGACCCAATATATGACTACTATCTTCCGTCAATTCTTTACTAGTGTCATTTGAGGAGCTTAATTTTGCAATTATGACACGAAAAATACAGACATCCCTTCGTAATGGAATCGCAATATGATTTCCACAAAATAAAACCCAAGAATGCAACCAAGAAGTAGCCAAGGTCTATAGAAGATGCTTGGTACTTTCATGTTGTGACATTTCTTTGATATCAAATAAGTCACCATATGGGCTAGGTGGATTGGATGAAATTGAAGTTATTCCTTCACATATTGGTGAATCTAATTGACTATGTTCATTGGAAACATGTTTTGGCTAACTAGGTGTCCTAGGGGATGACATTACTCTGTTTTCGTCTTGTTTGCAAATTTTTCTAGCAGAAACTTCTAGCATGTGTTTCATAGTGTTTTTCCTCGTTACCCTAGGCTTAAAAGGAATAAGCTCCAGATACGACTATATGCAATTATGAACTGAATAAATATTTGTTCTATGATGTTTATTTTGCCCATCTGAATGATTAACCAGAAGTTGATCCCGGATAGGATAAACAAACACAAACCTTCCATTAGCAAGATATCCCAATGCGTGCGAAAGGTTTGAAGACAACTGGACTCCATTCTTGAAGACCTGTAGGAAAGAAGATAAAAGAGGCAGGAAAGAAGAGAAAAGAGGCTTAGCTAGTAGCCTTATGTAAAGTCAAATAACTATCAATTTCTAAGTAATATTTTTAGTAATAAGCTCAACTGAGTCATGAAACTAGTAGTTGTACCTACACAGAACCCAACATCATTTACAACCATCTGAATATAGATCTAATTATATAGAAATGTAAACATCTCTTATGAAAGTTTGATTTGAATGGATAACACATAGGTTATAAAGAACGTAACTTCCTTATCCTATGTTTTACAAGATAATCAGGAAAGAAAAGTAACTGAAACCTAACGACCAACTTTAGTAAACAGTTATTGGAAAGCATGACCAATCAATTAAAGAGAAAAAGATGCTTTCGGTGATTGAAAGGATATATCTGTAAAATGTTGAGTTTAATATCAAAAGGCAAAAAATGGGACTAACTAGAGCACAACTAATAATAATACTTTTCCATCTTACTGCAAATTAAAGAACAACATAGATGAAAAATAGGAATTTCGCAAAACAATGGCAATGTAAGAGAAAATAAGATAAATCCGTACATAAAATGGTGTACAAGGAGGAAGTAAGGAACATTATTTGCTCAGCTTATCTAAATCCAAGTAAATGAGGAACATCAATTCTAAAAGGGTCTAACTTATTAACTAATATTAGAATTCTTATTGTTGCATTATATTTGTATATAAGCTTGACGAGATAACATAAAAAGAGATACAGTTATTTAAACCTTGGAATAAGCAAAAGCTGTAGCAAGAGCAAAGTAGTCCCCCGCCACATTAGTTGTCTCATCCGTAGACCCTCTCCCAAGTTCTCCACCACATTCATTAGATATAGAACTAAAAGGAAAGTTATTTGCAGACCTCATCCTTGAAGAAGGAAGGGGCACCTACAAAAAGGAATAACACTAATAAGTTTTCTTACCTAGTTTAAGATAGTAATTTAACAAGGTCTTCAATCATAATTTTCCATTAGTGATCATACTTAAAAACGTAATATAGTGTTATTTTCAAAGTTTCACTCTTTCCGAATTATATCATTATCATCATTATCATTACCCAGTTTGAAATCCTGCAATGAAGCGAGGTCTGGAGAAATCTGATAGTATGCAGCCTTACTCTTACATAGTAGAAAGGCTGTTTTTGATAGATCCACATGCAGATGTAACAATAAAAAGTGATGCAGATGAAAACTAATATGTTAAGAGTGGAGGTAAATAAAATTAAATAAGTACATAAAGAAATAAAATAAAACAAAAGCAAATAAAATAGCTGCTATGGTAACCAAAATCATCGTGAGTAGATACAAATTTAAAAGAAAAGTTATTAATATATATATATATATAAATAATAATAATTATTATTATTATTATTATTATTATTATTATTATATTATAAACACTGTAAGAGAGCTCAAAAGGCTAAAAAAGACTGGAGTGCTGGCGAGGGATTCTTTGGAGAGTTTACAGATAGAAAGAAAATTGTAGAGACACGTTATGCCCAACATGAATAGATACCATGACTACCAAAGGAGGTCTTGTAATGGCACAAGTTTGAGTTACTAATTGGTAAAAAATAGGAAAAGACTGATGGGAGAGGATTACATCCTTTCCACAGCCTCTAGCCATCATTTACACACATGAATAGTGAGCTGCGGTGCAGTTGGTGGTATTGCCAATGAAAGGAATCGCCGAAATTGCACATTACCAAAGTCTGAAAACCATCTACAATTACACTCTGAGACATCCCAAGTAAAGAACTCCATAACTACACGACATTACGAGCTATTAAAGTCTTTACAAATTATATTCTAAGCATAATATCAACAGTGGTTACCATACAATAGAAAGGAAGCGAACTTACCAAAACTAGAGAACCAGGAGCAACGAAGGAAGCAACCATGGACGACTCTGAAAGCTAAATTTTGCATTCTCTAGACTCCAACTTAACACCAGTAACTTGCCTAATAAACGCAGATGTACAAATAAGAAAATGGTATCTTTTAGATGTCTATTTTAAGGAAAAGATGGCATCTTACTTGCTGAATTCAAGTTCTGAAGAAGATTGCCGCAAAAGGGTTCGGGGAGATGCAAATTGGTTAACATTCGACAGCCTCAAAGAAGCAGTCTTTGAGTGCTTCTTTGTCTTAGACAATAACATCCTTCCAATAAGTCCAAAGTTTGTCTTTTTTGCTAATCCAATCGTAAAATAGATACAAGAAAAGGATAGGAACTAAAACAAAATGATTATGCACTTTTATGGGCGGACAAGAACTTTTCTTGAAGTGGACTGTGGCGGAGAGAGAGGTTCAATGGGAGATTCGGAGACTAACACAAAAAATGGTCACTTCTATATTTCAATACCACTAGTTACTACTATATGTTCTATCTCTGACTCCTGCTAAAATATTTCATATGTTAATTTTAGTAAAATAATTTGACTTAAAATAATTGGCACTTATTTTAAAATTATTGAATTTAAGAATGATCTATTATTAAATAATTATTAATTTTTATAAATATATTTTAACAAACAAGTCCTATGATGTGTAAAGATGTCAATGGCCCAGGCTAGGCTAGGAAATCATTGAATTTAAGAATGATCAATTATTAAATAATTTTTATATTTATGAAGATAATTTAACAAATAAGTCTTTCGATGTGTAGAGATGTCAATGGTCCAGGTCGGGCCAGGGCTGCTTCTGGCCCAGTCTAGCCTGACCCTGGGACTACGATGGTCTATAGCTAGGTCGGGCTAACCTAACCCATGATATATTTTTTAAGAAAATAGTCAAAACGACGTTATTTTGTGAAGTAATAGTCAGGTCAGGGGCCAGGCTAGGCTGACTTATGACCTGCTCAACCTTGTGTAACATCCCATTACCATAGAGTATATACTTAAACATCTAAAGGACATTCAAGAGCATACGATCAATCATAAACAATTATTATGGCACCATACACTTTGACAAGTTTGAAAAGATCAATTACCCCATGTTATGATATATGAAGTATTCAGAATGTATTGCATTTCATAAAATGCACGCTTAGATAAAGGCATTGTGACTTGAGCTGCCATTATGAAGCGCTTCCATGCAGAGCTTTGCTCCGTGATTTTTCTGATTTGGCACGTAGAGCTTTGCTCCGTGATTTTTCTGATTTGGCACGTAGAGCTAAGCTCTGTGATTCCGTCTGATTGAGTCATGTGGGCTAATATTTGTATAAGTCTGTGATAGGCACTCGGTCATAACAATAAGAAAGAAAGTGAGTCTTATGTGCATTACTAATGTAAGATCTGAATGATTATAAAGTGTTAAATGTACAATGTGGCATGATTGATTAAGTGTATGTGATCCAATGTGATTATATGTTATATGAAATAATGTGATGCATGAATTGAGTGAACTATCAATGATGGTTATCTCATTGAGTTCGCAAAACTCACCCAAAATTTGCAATTATTTTTCAAGATCAGAAGAGTACCCTGTTAGGCCAACGGCAGTATGCCTACAGCATACAAGGGAAGGATAGAGGTTGGGATTAGTTCGCGTCTGCATTGCATGTCCTTAATTTGTATTGAATTGTTTCTTTTGCACTATTTGTATAAATTTGTATTCCGAAACAACTAAAGTGGTTTTGTATTTGTAAAAAGGGCCTAATTGGCTATTGAAATTTCTGATGATTGTATTGTGTTGATTGAAAATGGTTATGAAATAAAGTGGGCCAATTTGGTTAGGGATTTTTGCACTTTATGTTTGTAGTTTAAAATAAAAGAAAAATTTTATACCGATTTCTGAGTGATTGAGTGCTCTAGCACACCACTCTCGCAGGGCACGAGCTCGGACATCACCCATTGATGTCAGGTTCGCGTCTTGCGAGATTGGGGTGCTCCAGAATATGTGTGGGAAGTTATTGAGAATGGGTAAATACATATGTCTAGTTTTTAGGGTTAATGATTATGATTTTGTTCTGAGGGATATTGGATTGGAATTGTGTTGAAAATGAAGTAGAAGAGGTGGTTTAGTGTTAACAAGGGTTATATATGAAAGGGGGGAAGTGAAAAGATGGAAAATGTAGCAAAAAGGGGCTTCGGAGTGAGTTTCTGGAGAAGTTCGCTGCGGCGAACTTCTGACTTTGCTGCGGCGAACTCCTTTTTTCCTGCAGAGACACATGTTTTGGTATTTTGGGCATAACTTTTTGTGTAGATTCCCAAATAAGATGATCTTTGATTTGGTGTAAAATAGAGACATAGAAATATAAATTGTGTGAGGAAATTAAATCTAAATTCAGTCTCTATGAATCTCAATTTTTGGATGGAAGTAGAGTATAGAATTTTGTTTCATGCATAAGGATAGTCTGAAATTGTTTAGGTAGTAACTTTCCGATTTTTGAACCACATTGGATGGAATTTTGGTTATTGTTTAAGGAAATTGAGTGGGGTAAAATAGGCAAGAGAAGAAAGAAGAAAGACATCTTTGAGCAAGGTTTAAGCAAGGAATTCAAGGTGGGTTTCATGTTTATAATAGAGTTACTAAGCCACGAATATTTCTCTTTCAAAGTAAGAAAATAAAATGATTTCAAATTGCTTAATACTTGTTGCATTGTTTCTTTTGATTGATCTAAGAAATTGTTACATGTTTGATACTTGAATTATTGATGATGATGAGATGAATATGGAAATGATTCTGAAATATATGATGCTTAAGAAAATCATGTTCCCGAAAAGTGCCTTTTGGGCAATATACTTTGTAAGTCATGAAATACATGTTATGTGGGTTTGTGGTGGTCTCCTAAGTAAAGTCAAGTGTATATTGACAAAAGGCTTCTCCCACTTACTCGCTAGTAGCATAGAGCTCCTTCATAGATTCCTATAAGTTCACAGCTATGCAAGACCATTAAGTGGGATTGCGTTAATACGTTCTGTTCACGGCTACACAGGACCATTATGTGGGAATATATAGTACGTTCTATTTTGGATCCACCCAAACCATTATGATGTGCTTATGTGTTTATGATTTTATGAATAAGTTGATGCATACATGATTTGTGTTTTTGCGACTTGGTTGTGAATTTGGGAACTATGCATGTCATGATTTTAATAAGAATTTGTCTTTGATGAATGAACATTTTCAATGATTTTGCTTAATCCTCTGTTATAAACTTGTTACCCACGAGCTTTAAGCTCACCCCCTCCCATTCCGTCCCATCTACAGGTGAAGAGCAATAGATTAAGTAGTCAAGAGCCAAGTCATTACTCCAACTAGTTTTATTTTTGCTTTTAAAGTTAGCTTTTGTAAAACAAAGCTTTAGTTGTATTTTGAGAAATTCTACTTTTTGCAAACTATGTATTTTTGGGATTATGTTGTAATGTGGCTTGAAATGCCCATTAAAGCTTTGTAAAACTCTACCTTTAAATATCAATGAAATGTATGATTGGAGATGTCCATTACTTTTCATGTTTTCACAAAGTATTCAAAGTTTGGAAATTGCATGGGTTTATGTATAAGTTCATTTTGTTTTGGGAATAAATTGAGGATGGTTGTTGGGAAATTTATGTCATTTTGTTTTGCGAATAAATTGAGGATGGTTGTTGGAAAATTTATGGTTGCATTTAGTAGAGTTAATGTTGATTGTGGGTTGAGGGTTCCGTCATAGGGGTTTTCGCCGCGGCGAAGTCAAGAGTTCGCCGCCATGTACTTCACCCGAAAGGTCAAGGAGGTTACTCTTCTATGTTTGCCGCGGCGAAAATAAAATTTCGAGCTTGTCGCGGCGAAAGATAAATCGCTCACCGCTACGTAAAGTTTCGGAAGGGTCCAGAGTATTTTCCCCCATATGTTTGCCGCTGCGAAATATATGTTCGCCACAGCGAGCCCGCTTTTGCTTCCGAAGGAGTTTTCTTTTAAATTTCCAAATTCTAAACCCTCCTTCACGTTCAAGCTTTAGGGTCCCATGTCTGATGTTGGGCTTCGGAAACAGGGGCCAACATGTTGTGGTATCAAAGAGACTAGGTTTAGGTCCATGTGTAGGACTAGGTTTAGACATCAATGGGGTAGGTTAAGACATGAAGTGAACATGCATCGTTTTAAGTGAACATCTTGCATTGTTTTGAATTGTTTCACATGATTTGAAATTGTTTTACATGATTTGCAATTGTTCTATACGATTTGAACTTTTTTGCATACTTTGGAATTGTTTTGCATAAACTAAAGGTTTCCAATGGTTTTATAATGAAGGAGTGAAAATACCGCCTCGAAACAGAACTCGAGGAGTTATGGCTCGATCTAGCTCTCGCCAAGGGAGCACAGATGAATATTTTGTCCCACAAGATACTGGGGCACATTCTGCTCTAGATTTTGAGGCACCTAGTATGTAACAGGAAGTGCCTCCACCATCCCCTCAGATGCCTCAATCACATCCCATGGATTCGCGTTTCTTTCAAGCCTTTGCTCAGGCTTTCTCAAAATCTTGCAGATTGTGCTTCTAAAGAAAAAAATAATGTTAATATTTTAGATATTGACAAACAGAAGCAAAAACTGACAAACAGTAATGGCACAAAAACTGAAACTGGAAATTAAAAAAATCATACAAGCAACTGAGCTAAAACAAAGATGAGCACAGAATATTGTATTGAGCAAGTATAAAACTTGAAGACTTAATACCTTGTAAGAAGAAATGTTGCTAGGCAACGACCTGAGATGCAAACAAGGAAAGAATATCCATCGACTCCATCTTTAACCTTTGAAATCTATAATTAATTAAACATAAATACTAGTAACAAATCTATTTAGGCATTTGCAATTCATATCCTTCTTTTAAAAAAATCCTAGTTGGACGGAAAGCACCAAATCTCGAACATGCCCATTCGAGACAAAAAAAGGGAGATTTGAGAGAATTGACTCACCAAGTTGGAATCGTCAGGTGGGAGAGAGATCACGAAAGCCTACCACAAGCATAGGAAACAAGTGAAGTGATTGGAGATTGGAGATCTAGGGTTAGAGATCGAGCAAAAGAGGATTATATGGTGCATAGATGATGGATGCAGGATACATATATTGGTATATCAGAGAAGCAACATTGATTGGACTAGATTTTAAAGAGGAAGCTATAATAGTTGGCCAAGAGATTCCAAAGAGATCGAGAAAGTAGGGTGAAATATTGGAGCCGTTTGATGATGGGAATAATTTGAGACCGTTGAATTAGGACACGCAGGCATGATGACGAAGACCATCCCATTTGGACTTAGTATATAATACTTAATACAACTGGAATCATAAGAAAGGTTGGTCTTTAATGACCCCCATATTGCTTGTCCATTTGTAACTTCTTGAACCCTAGACATAGCTTCCATCAAAATTCCAAAAACTAATATTCAATTTTCCACTATCTAATTCTAGTTATTCCCAAAATGTTTTTTGGTCCTCATGTTTTGAGAGTCTAATCACCTAAATGTCAAATATTAATTCAATGCACACAACAAGGTTGTTCATGTAAAAATTTAATGACTTATGAATCTACTTGCGATCCTTTTTTGTCTTTAGTAGTTTGTTCAATAGGCTAATTTTCAATAGAAAGTAGTTCTAGTACTAAATAAATAAAAACTGCAATATTTAAAATTCTATTTGTTTTTATTAATACTCTTTTATGCATGAGATCATGATTTTCTGACTGGTTAAGCTTCGGTGGGAAAATATAGATTAAAAGAAAACTTAATTAATCGAAATGAGGTTCACTGGAATTTCCCCATGTTATGTTTGGATGATAGGCTGGCTACGCTATTAGAATATGGGGACAACGTGAATCATGCCTGATGTACAAAAGAATGACATCGAGGGACTACTCAGATTTGGATGATGTAGAATATAACTCAGGTAGATCCATCTATTAAGCTTCAATAGGTTCATTATAGATTTAGTCTAGCAAAATTAAGAATTCATATCTATTGTATGTTTTCTATGAGTTCATTTTAATAGTCACTTGAGATTTCTGTCATCCGCCGGCTGTTGAGTTCCTCTACTCCATCGTTATTTTAAAGTTTTACAATTTGGTTGGTATAACATTTGGGCTTAATTCTTGTATGATCTTTTAGATCTATTGCAGAACAATATGGATTTTGAAACCACAAATCTTTCATGTAAGCTTTCTTTTCCTCGTGTGCTGGTGGCAACCACATCATCCTTCCTATTTGGTTACCATATTGAGTTTGTGCACCTTCTTAGACTTGCTTTTCGTGGACTTCTCTTGATATTTTTTTCATAATCATTACTTGTAGCTTATATGTGCTAAACCATGTTTTAGATTCTCATTTATTGTGGTTGATTGTTTCAGTTTGGTAAATGAACCGCTTGAAAGCATCTCCTTTCACTTTGGATTCAGTGGCAATACCTTGGAAGAAGGTGATCCACTGTGAATACTTATGCATTTTACGCTACATGTCCCTTTTCATTAGGATCTACTTTCATTATTCATATTAAATGTAGGCCTTATGGTCAGTACGTGTCTCGATGGTGCCCTTATTGGATCTTTATTCAGTGGTTGAATAGCTGATGGGATAGGACAAATTATATTTCCATGACATCAAATTCTTTTTGACAACTAAGTGAGTTAATGATTGGTTATAATCACCATTTTCTATTTCTTGTTGACTACATTACACTGCTTATTTCATCTACACATACCATATTAATGGATTGTTCCCTCACATTTTGGACATAGAATAGCATATTTCTAAAGTTACGCCTACCCTTATTTTATCTGTATGTGTTTTTTTTGGCCCAATTTCACATGGTGAGGCTCAATACATGCATACTTCAACTTATCATTTGTTATATATAATGAACATCACATTTTGATTTTGTGACTTCTCATATATAACAGCAGTGCTTGATTTTATGGTTTACCAGGTACATTATAGACCTTCTTCTGAATCCTCTTACTTATGGAATTATCTCTACTATTCAATGTAAACTTACATTTAAGTTATATCATTATTAAATTATTATCAGATTTACAACCAGTCAGTCGTGTATATAAAATGTCTCGAAACTAATTGCTTGAAAGCTGACTTGATGTGATGTCTTAAAATGGTCATTCAATGTAAATACTTAGCTATCTGAACTTAAAACCTGCCATTGAGATAGCTTTTAAATATACTTTAATCATGAAGCATATTCCACTGCTTTGATACAAAATTTTGAAGGACTTTTAGGATTAGAAAAAGGAAGAAGAACATTAGCTCTCTTGTTTGGCATAAACGTGTAAAACACAACAAATGAGTTTTCAAGATAAAACTTACCAATTTTTTGTTACCATAACTAATTCTTCAGGGCAAATTTGTCAATTCCTTAATTGAAAAATGAATAGAGCAAAGTTTTCTGAATATGTCACTTGGAAAATACATGGTAACAATCTAAAACTGGTAACGTATCAAAGTCTATTTACCATTTTATTCCATGAATTCAGTTTTTTTAGCCCTAAAATTGAATATTTTTGTGCTGGATGTGTAGGGGCATTATTGCATGGCTTTATATTCAAGAAATTGTGGTTCAAAAATTATGCTGAACTATAATTCTTTAGCAGAAACTTGCAAACTCATGAGCAAAATGGCATGTTCAATTCCAGATTTCACTTGCATTTCTTCTGGTAAGGTAGTCTACAAAATACCTTATGAATGCGTGCAATGTTCAAATATATTACATCTATGCTTCTCACATGTTATTTAATAATATTTCTAGTTGTATTAGTACTTGGAAATGTTTTTGCTTTACTACTTGGGGATGCAACCAACTTCAGCAATTGTTACTTCTCTTTTCTAGTTATTTAGTTTTACTATTAATTCGGACAGTTCTTTTCGTAAGTATCATCTCTTCCACGATTTTTTCCATTATTGGTTGTAAATAGCTTGCAAGTGGCTATAGTTTTAAGGAAAGGACACAGCTATAATACTCATATATGTAGAAGCATAATTTCTTCTGCTTAATTTTCAATTTATTCTTTCTTGAAACTCTAAAATTGCTGTAATGAATGGTACGACTTGCACCTAATAGATGACACCTCTGACTAGTTTGCCCTTTGTTGTTAGAGAATTAATCACAAAAACGCATGCATATGGATTAGAGGGAAGTAGAACACTAGATTCAACTTTTGCATTGAGATTCTTCCTTTTACAACATAAACTAGGAAATTTTCAAATTACAAATATGCCCCTCCAACGAATAACCCTGTGACCATCAATGTCTTCCCCTAAAGCTCTCTCTAGTAGTAGCTTCATTAATAAAATGCTCGATTGAAAGTATGATCCCCAAATCAACACTCAAAGGTTTATCCAAAAACTACATTGCTCAATAATGACTTTTTGCTTGATAACAATGTTAGTAAAACCTACCTGTAATGGGAAAGGCTAAAGTAGATATGGACGTGCTGTTATACTATTCTGATGCTTAAAAAATCATATTGTTATATAAACTTACTAATTTAATCCCCCTAAAAGAGACTTCGAATTATATTTTAGTAGCAAAGAAATACAAAGTGACTTGCAAATATTGATAGGATGCTTTTGCAACAGTTTTGCTAAAATTGGAAACTAATACAATTCTTACCATTTTTTGCATAAATTAATGCGGTCAAGTCTGCAAGAAAGATATGGCCTTGCATCCTCTCTAAGCTTTTTTGTGTTTAAGAATCTTCCTATTGTTCTTTATTTTTTCCATCATACTATTTGCAGAAACTTCACTTGTTCAAGGTTCAAGATGACGCCTTTGTAAGATCTATTCTTCCCATTTTTACACAATCTCACTAGCATATTCAACTAGGTTCAAAATCCACTATGAAATTAAAATAAATGAGAAAGAGTAGGGGAAAGAGGTATGTGGTTCAGCCATAAGGCTTGCATCCATAGATACAAAGATCGGGAGGACACTAGGTCATCTGTTTTTAATTAGTAGTCCATCTATTTATAGCAATAGGGTAGATTATTAGGAATATTAAAGACAAAATACCTAAACTATTTCACTATAATAGTAATATTTCTATATAAATACACAATACATGGCTATATAGGATGCAGAATAATAATATTACTAAAATCTCTAAATTTTACTAGATGCATCTTGATCCTGCATAATAATATTATATGGCATCTATTTGTTGTTTTAATATAACTTCAGTTGATTTTGCGTATGCTTTACTTGTGTTATTGATCTTGTTACACTAGATTGAACCTTTTAATTTAGCCCTATTAATATTTTTTATCTGTATTAATGCACTTAAAATATTGCTTGGAGAATTAGCTCCTGAACCAAGATTGATTTAATATGTTGTTAGTATCTTGAGCAGAGTTTAAAGTTGGTTTTTTAATGTTTAGAATGTCCTACCATTTCTTAATAAATGGGTTTCACATACTGAGAGCATAAATTCCTTGTAAAGTTCTGATCAACAAGACCTTGTCACCAAATTTTCATCTGTTATGCCAAATATTGGTTTGAATTATCAGGTACATTTAAGTTGTAAAGAAACACATACAGGAGGCCCCTATTTAACCTGAGAATGTTACGGGAGTCGTTAGAAAGACTAGAGTTAAGACTTGTTCCTTGTATTGGTTATGCCAACCCTTTCCCGTTTATAGCAAAGACCGTTCCATCAATATGTTGTATAGAGTATTTTTTTAAGATAAACCTTAGTTTGATGTATTATCTTTGTAACTTTGTTTCTACAACTGCTCTGTCTTCAAACCATTTTTCAATTGCCATATAGTGCCTAGGTTACTATGTTTATCTCTATTTTGAGTAGGGAGAGCATTGGTTTATAACTATTTACAAATTTGTGTAGGATTCATGGATTCTAGACAAACAACTTGACTTCATCTCAAACAAGCACGTTATATGGACAGACTATAGATTGTGTTCACTTGCCAAAACCTGGTGACGATGCGTTACCCTCTTGTGTTGGCATTCGGCATTGCATTAGAGATTTATTATATGAATGTCTGTGTGGGCTACAGTTCCTTGTACATGAAATCCAACACGGAGCATGACCCTCCTTATTGGAGATGTCCCATTTGGATGAACTTGAATTACCTGATTTTTTCCACAGTTCACCATTTCTAAAGGTATCACCCACCAATTTGCCTTCACTCAAGTTTACAAATAAAGGGAAGAAATGTGTAATTTATTTTCTAATTAACTTTTTTCAATGGATGGACCATATAAGGATAGAGCCAAGGTGATATACATGGAGTTGAGGAGTAATTTGATAAGGTTTTGCTTATTTCTATCCTAATTAGTTTCAGCTATATGGGAATCTTGTTTGAATTCCCCTATTGTTTCAAAATTGCCCGTATACATTGTTACAAAAACGTGATCCACATTTATTACCAGACTGGATACATATGGGAACAATACGATCAGAAAAAGGGTAAAGGAAAAGATGCAATGGTATTTACTGGTTGGACAGCACTTGTCCTACTAATTATGTCTTAATCCTATTGTTGAATTGTGAATAGCTTTTCACCTAGTGCAAGTTCGAGTCTCTTCATGTTGATATATAAATTTTTCAAGAATTCCGACTATAATTTTGATTGTAGTTGTAAAAATATTATTTCATAATGTAATAAACTAAACGTTATAAGATATAGGCCATTCTTGATTTTGCCACAAATTTTGAGTAAGTCTAAATGTTAACTCTGATTTACAAAGGGTCAAAAATGGAATTTAAAAATTAGATTGGAATTTAAAAATTAGATAATCTTACGTCAAAATTTGAAATTTTACCATTTGAGCACCAAAGCAACTTAAAGAAAGGTTCATATAAAGTCTTAAAACTTTGTTTTATAAAGGTGCAAAATAGATGTCATATTGATTTTTCAACTAGATCTTCGCATTAACATGGTCAAATATCACAAACATGTGGCGGACAATCTTTGAGTTATTAGTACGAAAACTTATAGTTAAGAGGCTGGGATTACTTACCATTCTAAATAATTTTCCCATTGCACGTCACAAATATTTTCAAAGAGTCATCAACAACAAATGCAACACCACCTTCAATATTCTCATTCTAACTCGAATCTTCCGACATCTCTGTATCCTCAGTCATTTTGCTTATTTGTTTCTTTTTAATTCACTTACCTATAGGTGGTTTTCGCCAATGGTCAAATTTTTGATTTACTTTAATTCATATCCAATTTTGCAGAAATATTCTTTAATAAAATATTATAGCAAATTTTAGTTTATCTGTTTGGATTGTAAATTTTTTCTTTCCATTTTTGTTAATCCAATTTAAATTTTCACTCATTATATTTTTCCCTTAAATTCTGTCTTCCATCGTACATTTTTAATTTTTCTCTCTATATTCTAACTTTTAACAATATTCACTTGCACATTTTAACCATTTATAACAAAACCTATATATATGTATATACTCCTTAATTTCCAAAAACAGCAAGCCATTATACATTTTCAAATTTTCACTGTACATTTAGGCAGTGACAACCTGCTAGTATTACAACAACAAACCAATGATTAAGTAGTTGTGATCCTATGCAAAGCAAGATTTTCTTCGCTTGTCTCCATCTTTATTTCTTCTCTCCCTTTGCTGGAAACGTAAAAAATAAAGCTGCTCTTACAATTTTCAATACCAAGAACTTCGCTAAATATAGAAACAAGATACATGATATGCATACAAAGGTCAAGATCAGGTTTACAATTCAGAAGAGCACTTCATTTCATGCATCTAAACGGGAATATCACAAGATTAGAGGCATCCCCATTTTATTTTCTAGTTTCCTATTTTATATCATCCAAAAAGAATAAGGAAATTCCATGGAATATATGTAGTGATCGTGGATATTCAAACAACAAAGACAAGAAAAAGAAAAGAAAGCAAGGATCCTGGGAAAAATGAAACGACGAGATTTGGATTGATTCACTGGCAAGAGTAAGAAGATAGATTTGTAGAAGAAAGCAAAGAAAGTTGAGTTATACATGAACCCTTTACAGCATATAATTGGACCAAGCTAAGACAACTGTACAAAGGTAAACAAGACAAGTTGTATGTCGAAGTACAAGAAATGCAGTACCTTAATCAGCACAAATCCTGAGTTCAAGTGTGACTCACGACACAGAATCTTGAGATGTCGTGTGCAGGTAAGTGGGTCATAGAACTAAGATGCCATTGTTAGAATGAAATTGGAACTACGACAACCAATGCGAGTAGCTACACATGTAATAAGACAAACCTAAAACATTCTGACTGTGTTTATATTTGAAAGATCACTTTCAGCAGAAAAAATGTGTGGTTGTGTTTAACTTGTATGTTACTGTAAGTGGATGGATACCAACACTTCCCTGACAGCGCTTAGATGGATACCAACACTTCCCTGACAGCGCTTAATTAAATCTAGAGCTTGGCCAACAAGGGAACCACTCTCAAATCAGACAGTGCAGTTTCCATTCCACTACGATTAGGTAGACAATTTCCTGCTACTCAAATGTCAAAAGTAGAGACGTCGTTTGTCCTGATGCCAAATTGTGATTACCCCCTTGTAAGTAGATTTTGAGTCTGGTGCCACCAAATAGTAAAAGAATTTTACAGCAGATTTTATAGAGGTCCTGACAAATGAAAGCCGCAATGAAAGGAAAATCCAAGAAAAGGAAAGAAAAGAGACTGTTTAGAGATAAGCACACGCATAATATGTGAATAGTTATTAAAAGAAGAAAATTTTCTATCCTGAGTATTATTCGAGGTTCTTTCGGGCTAATAATAAGAGGAAGAGTAAGATTAGGTGGACCATTTTTTGGTTTCTTTAATGAGGCTTAGAAATGTTTACCATATGGAAAACCAATTTGTACTTTTGGCAGAATCCTAATATTCTGATATATCATCTTTATCACAAGAGCAAACCAGTCTCTGAAATTTATCTGATAGTTCTTCATAAGAGTCGATCTCTCTTGGTTGAACACGTCCGATTGCAGTCTTTAGTTGTTCCATTGTTACTTCTGAAGCATCAATATTTTCCTGGCAGTGGACAGTATTAATCAGTAACCAAGGTATCAAATGATACAGGCATAGACTAAAGGAACATATGAAACCTCAAGGGCTACAATGGCTGCCTCACGGCAGATTAATGATATATCAGCTCCGGTATAGCCGTCAGTTAGAGAAGCTAGCACTTTTACGCTCACATCAGAATTGCAAGGAGTCTTGCGCAAGTGGATGTGAAATATTTCTTCCCTGTCAGTCACATTCGGAGGTCCCACATATAGAAGTCGATCAAACCGTCCTGCTCAAATTTCTCCATCAATGACAAGTTTAAGGTAGCAGATAGTTCGTGCCTGGAGAAAAGTTGAAGTACCTGGTCTTAAAAGGGCTGAATCAATCTTGTCCGGCCGGTTTGTAGCTGCAATTACAGTGACATCAACTCTTTGGTGCAAACCTGAATTAACAAAATGATTGTCCACAATCAAAGATAGTGAAGAGAATAGCTAAACAATCTACAATAGAGGAAAGCATATAATGATTATATCCTGCTTCAAAGAAATAACAAAATCACCCGCAATACGATATCCTAAAATACAAAAATTTTAAATCCAATAAAATGTAGTAATCCCTCGACACCATGTAGCCAGACAAAATGAAGATGTTGAAGTAAACTCAATGAGCAGCAAAATGTAGAATATTGAGCATCAATAGGATTTAGTAGAAAAGTGAAAGATTACTAACCATCTAATTCCACAAGAAGTTGACTCATCACCCTATCCGAAACTGAAACTCCATCACTTTCCTTACCACGAACAACAGCAAGACCATCTAATTCATCAAAAAAAATTATTGACGGGGCGTTCGCCCTAGCCTTTGCAAAGAGGGATTTTACGGCCTTCTCTGATTCACCAACCCATTTGCTATAAAGCTCTGGACCCTTGACAGAAAGGAAATTCAATCCTGCTTCTGAAGCAACTGCACGTGCCATAAGAGTTTTGCTACAACCAGGAGGGCCAAACATCAGGATCCCTTTTGGGGGCTGGGTACCAATGCGCTCAAATGCATTCCTGTGCTTTTGAGGCCACTCCACTGCTTCCATCAATTGAGCTTTTACCTCTCTTTGACCACCTACATCCTCCCAATTAACTTTGGGAACTTCAACCGTCATCTAGAATTAATAAAATTGGTTCAGATAAGTAATAAAACATATCAAACAGTAACTCTATTGTATACTCCCTTATATAATACCTAGTTGGTTTCAGCAATGATAAACACAAACTAATTAAAAAAAGAGGAAAAAGGTATACGAAGCCAGTGAAGTCTAACTTCAAAAGCTAAGAGTGAGGTTTTGCAGATAATATAGGCTATTTTATAAAGCAGTAGGCCTTAGTCAAACTTTTCAGAAACAAAATTGCCTGGTATCAGTCAAGATTTTGTCTTTCCAGCTAATGAACTGCAGCAGTGATGGCCAGAGCAATTCAGTATGTTAAAACATCTTAAAATTGCCCAATAACATAGGACAGATAATTGACTGACTGGGTTAATTTATGAGATAATCATAACAAACAAAAGAAGTTGACAATGTAGAGACAGGAATGCTCATGGGTCTATAGCATATATGCTATCCTATGCATTTAACTTTCAAACTAATGAAATTCAAGTTATGTGTCAATCTGTTAAAATGTCCAACTATCATCTAATTTTTTTCCATACAAAGGTGACTAGATATTAGCATTCACTTGTATTATGATTCTCAAGACAAACACATAACATTAAAACGTGACAATACCTCTCGCATGGCACTAGGCCTCACTTTCATCCTGGACTTATCAAAATCTTCAAAACTGATTGTCAACATTTCCTCCTCCATCAATGATGGCTCTTTAGTGTTTGTCCTAGAGCCATTCTTGATATTGTAGGAATAGCGCCTAAGGCAAACCAAGGCTGCTTCATTGCAGAGGGCAGCTAAATCAGCACCAACAAAACCATGTGTAACCATGGCAAGGTGTTGCACTTGCACATCTGAGAGTGAATGTTCTTTCTTGCTAAGAAGAACATTGACGATATCCCGTCGTTGCAGGGGAGATGGAACTCCTGAAGGGAAAAGGAAATGAATTTTGCGTAAAATAGCAGTAGATGAAAAACTTTAGAGCACATCTAATTCTAGTCATCACATCCCATAAGCGGTTCACCATTCTTCTATTTGGCAACAAATAATTCAATATCTTGAAACACAGAGTGATTTATGACATATTAAAAGACTACATCCATTCTTATCTACTCCCCTCATAAACCAATTCTCTGCCATGCCTTTTTACTTGTCTCTTTTAATCATTTTGGAACCAGAGTCCACTCTAATTAGTAATATGGATGTGTGGACTTTATCATGTATCAACTCAGTATTGCTAGCACCATCATCAAAGTTTATTCAAGTGTCGAAAACAATACAGAGAGCTAAAAGATAGGGGTATGTATCAGGCTCATAAAGATTATCAGAAAGAGCTAAAAATCAAATTTAAATCTATTAGGAATAAAAGTTTAGCATGCTAGAAAACCCTCTTAACATGAAGTGTCAAAATCTCATTATTTACAAGGCTTCGGACTGGAAATTTGTTCTCATATTAAAAAGTGAAAGATCAACAACTCTTGGAAAGAAAGCATTTTACTCACCAATTTCAATTTCCCTATCAAATCTTCCAGGTCGTCTCAGTGCAGGCTCAATACTATCAGGCCTGTTTGTTGCAGCAATTACAAGAAATCCATCCGTTCGGTTAATCCCATCCATTAAATTCAACAACGTGGCTACCATTCTTTGAGATAGTTCTTCACCTCCATGTTTCCTTGCAGGTACAATGGCATCCAACTCATCAATGAACACCTGTGGAATAGCTATCAGTTAGCCACCCATACAAGAAATTAATCTAAGCTCACAATTCTGACACATATCCATTTAACAAGAACAAATTAAAATGAAGGCAATATGTTTCACTATTGTACACAGCTTAAGAACTATAGCCTTGAGTACAAAATCTGCACATCTTGGCAATTGCAACCAAAAGATTAAACAAGTAACCTCCTATCATGGCAAGTTTGTCCCCAACACAAAGCAACTTTTTGTTGTGAAATCCCATCCATAACCATAACTTATAGGAGTTTGTCCCCGACACAAAGCAACTTTATGTTGTGAAATCCCATGCATAATCGTAACTTATAAAATAAAATATAAACTGCTTATCTTTAGCAATCCTACCAGTATGCAACTTTTTGAAGATTCAAAATAAAATGATTTCTGATACATGTAATAATGACGTAATAGCTTCGGTATGATATGTGGCTTGGTGACCAACTCCTGCTTAGCAGTAAAGAGTGTCACTAATAAGTACATAGTAAACGAACATCACAGTTGTATTTAACCCCGAGAAAAACAAGCAGCTTATTAATGTCCATAATGGCAAGAACTGTAATTAAATTTCGAAGATAAATAAATTTCAGTCCACAAAAACAATTTCAATAGATAAATCCATCCAACAATTTGTTTGAAAAAAAGTCTACTATTACACTGTTGGTTGAGATAATCTATAAGAATTAAATAAAAAATTGCTAGTGTCCCAAAATATAATAACTAACCACTGATGGTGTTGCTCTACTTGCTGAATCAAAAATCTCAGTTATTTTTCTTTCACTTTCTCCATAATATTGAGTTATTATCTCAGGTCCATTGATAGGGAAAAGGTTGACACCAGCATCATGGGCACACAATCGAGCCAAAGAAGTCTTTCCAGTGCCAGGTGGACCATGAAGAAGCACTCCCTTGATAGGCCGTAAACCGACACTATGATAGAGATGCCATTGATGAATATTAAAACACCATCCGATGATAAAAAAATGGTAAAGTAGATTAGTAAGCACAAAATGTCACATGCAAAGTGTTGCTCACCAAAAAATTTAAACCTTGGAATTTCAAAAGCTCCCTTTACTTTAGGATATTTCCATCCAATGATGAATGTAAAGAAAAGTAATTATCCTGATCTTACTTATAAGAACACATCGTAAGTGACATGACATTGATCAATGTACACAAAGACAAACAATCACATGGTGAAATGAAGTAAAATGAAATCATCCTCATTTGAACTGATGAAATGCTATATCTCCAGTTAAAGGCCAGATAAAGGTTATTGGCATAATGGACAAAAAAGATAAGTCAAAAGGGCTTCAAATACCAGTCAAAGCCTGAAAATCTGAGTGACAAAGGTGCCAAGGGTTCTTTATTGTATTGTTAATACGGGGAAGAACTTCAAGACATTTCAAATTTCACTAGAGGGCATATGTCACCACTTTAAGCACATTCATTGTTCAACAGCAACACTTTGCCCACAAAAGTTTTCAAGCATCTGTGAATATGATGATACAGACTGTATACGTAGTATGATTCTAATGCTTGAGGAGTTCTAGCAAGTTAATTCTACCAAAATGAATTACTTATGGACTTTTTAACGTTCACTTTAATATGATGTTCACAAAAATGAGAAAGGGGGAATGACAATGACACAAAATAGTTGACAAATCAGTTCAAGCATATTCTATCTAATTAACATACCTTGCCAACATGCTATTTCTTGACCATATAATAATGTCCTTCAGAATTGCATATTCTTTATCCAAACCACCCAAGTATTGATCATGTCCCACAATGGCTTTTAAATGCTCACTATCAACTTCTACGCATGACGGACTTCTTCTTTGAATTGTTTCAACTGATAACGTTGTTGGTAGACTCAAATAGACTCGTGTCGAATGTTTTATAAGAAAAGCATCTTTCTCAGGGTTTACCAAGTCAGAAGCTGGGGGACCCAATATATGACTACTATCTCCCCTCAATTCTTTACTAGTGTCCTTTGAGGAGCTTAATTTTGCACTTGTGACACGGAAAATACAGATGTCCCTTAGTAATGGAATCGCAACATGATTTCCACAAATTACAACACGAGAATGCAACCATGAAGCAGCCAAGGTCTGTAGAAGATGCTTGGTACTTTCATCCTCTAACAATTCTTTCATATCAAACAAGTCACCATATAGACTAGGTGGATCGGATGAAATGGAAGTTGTTCCTTCACATGTTGGTGAATCTAATTGACTATGTTCATTGGAAACATGTTTTGGCTGACAAGGTGTCCTAGGGGATGACATTACACCATTTTCAGCTTGTTTGTAAGTTTTTCCAGCAGAAACTTCGAGCAGAGGTTTCATATTGTTTTTCCTCTTTAGCCCAGGCTTATAAGGAATAAGCTCCAGATACAACTCTGTGCAATTATGAACTGAACAACTATTTGTTCTATGTGGTTTATTCTTCCCATCTGAATGATCAACCAGAAGTTGATCCTGGATAGGATAAACAAACACAAACCTTCCATTAGCAGGATATCCCAGTGAGCGGGAAAGGTTTGAAGACAACTGAACTCCATTCTTGAAGACCTGCAAGAAAGAAGAGAAAAGAGGCTTAGCTACTACCCTTAAGTAAAGTCAGATAACTATAAATTTCTAGGTAATATTTTTAGCAATAAGCTCAACTGAGTCCTGAAACTAGTAGTTGTACCCACACAGAACCCAGCAACATTTACAACCCTCTGAGTATAGATCTAATTCTGAAGAAATATAAACATATCTTATGAAAGTTTGATTTGTTTGGATAACACATAGGTTATAAAGAAAGTAACTTCCTTATCCTATGTTTTACAAGATAATCAGGAAAGAAAAATAACTGAAACCTAACAACCAACTTTAGTAAACAATTATTGGAAAGCATGATGAACCAATTAAAGAGAAAAAGATGCCTTTGGTGCCTGAAAGGATATATATGCAGAATGTTAGAGTTCAATAACAAAAGGCAAAAAATGGGACTAACTAGAGCACAGCTAATAATAATACTTTTCCATCTTACTGCAAATTAAAAAACAGCATAGACGAATAATAGGAATTCCACAAAACAATGGCAATGTCAGAGAATATAAGATAAATCCCAATACAAAATGGTGTACAAGAAGGAAGTGAGGAACATTATTTGCTCAGCTTATCTAAATCCCAGCAAATGAGGAACATCAATTCTAAAAGATTCAAACTCATTGACCAATATTAGAATTCTTCTTGTCGCATTCTATTTTCATAAGAGCATGACGAGATAACAGAAAAACAGATACAGTTATTAAAACCTTGGAAGAAGGAAAAACTGTAGCAAGAGCGAAGTAGTCCCCTGCCACACTAGTTGTCTCATCCGCAGACCCTATCTCAAGTTCTCCACCGCATTCATTAGATATAGAACTAAGAGGAAAGTTATTTGCAGACCTTATCCCTGAAGAAGGAAGGGACACCTACAAAAAGGAATAACACCGATAAGTTTTCTTACCCGGTTTGAGATAATAATCTAACAAGGTCTTCAATCACAATTCTCCATTTAGTGATCATTCCATAAAAACGCCCAAATACAGTGTTATTTTGAAAGTTTCACTCTTTGCAAATTATATGCTGAGCACAATATCAACAGTAGTTGCCATACAATAGAAAGGACGGAAATCTACCGAAACTAGAGAACCAGGAGCAATGAAGGAAGCGACCATGGAAGACTCTGAAAGCCAAATTTTGCATTCTCTAGACCCCAACTCAGCACCAGTAACTTGCCCAATAAACGCAGATGTACCGATAAGAAAAGGGTATCTTTTAGATGCCTGTTCTAAGGAAAAGATAACATCTTGATCGCTGAATTCAAATTTTGGAGAAGATTGCGGCAAAGGAGTTCGGGGAGACGCAGATTGGTCAGCATTCGACAGCCTCGAAGAAGCAATCTTTGAGTGCTTCTTTGTTTTAGATGACGGCATCCTTCCAACAAGTCCAAAGTTTGTCTTTTTTTTTTGCTAAGACAATCGTAAAATAGATACGAGAAAAGGATAGGGAACTAAAACAAATCAGAACCTTGCTTGAAGAGGGTTGCGGCCGAGAGAAACGTTCAGTGGGGGATTCGGAGACTAACACTTCGATACTCCCGTTTAGGTTCAGACTATCAGGTGTTTGCGCAGTGGAAATTTGGACTATAATGCCCTGTTGTTTTTGGAACAAAAGAGTATATGTTACGATGAATATTGTTAAAGTTAAAATTTGGAAGGAAAAAAATTGGAAATATACGATAGATGACAAAATCAGAAGCTGTGATCGAAAACAACCTACCGCTCACAGTACTGTATTAAAACCCTAGACACACGAAGCGTACTACGACGCAGAAAGGAAAAACAGTCAATAAAACTTAATTTCAGTTCAAGCTGATTTCCACATCACCCCAACACAAACCGAAACCCTATGGCCATCTCCAGACAATTCTTTTAAAATAGAGTGAAACTTTTTCTATTTTAGAGATATTATAATATTTTTCATTATAATCTATAATTCTATCTTTCACACTACCTTTTATTAATAATTATTAAAATTATTTTATAAAATTAACCCAACTTTTTTCGAGTATATTTTTATTCATAATATTATTATTGTTATATTTTTATGTTAATAAATAACAAATAATAAAATTTCAATTAAACTATAATTTGTTAATAGATAATACTAAATGAAATAATATATGAGATATATTGTACTATTTTATATTATTTAATTATAGTAAATGACAATATAATTACGTAATATCAAACATTAAATTTTATTGAATTTCATAATTAAAAAACATTTTAACGTTAAAAAAGACAAGAAACATTCATTACATTAAAAGAAAGTAAAAGATAATGTCACGAACTAAAAATAAAGATAACATAATCACTAATAAACATAACATAATCACTAATCCTCTGAATTAGTATATTGCTCTCATAAATGTTCTATTAATGCATTCCTTAATTTGATATGCGCATTTTTGTCCTTGACTTGTTTATACCGGGCAAGAAATTGTTGAAATCGGGTATTTTCATCTGTTACCCTTTTTACAGTCAACTTTGAAGCTACCATTACACCTGTGATTGATCCATTTAGATCACATTCATCCTCAACAATCATATTGTGCATAATAATGCAAGCAGTCATGATATCATGCAGCACTTTTTTTTTTCCAAAAACGTGTCAGTCTTGTAATAATCACAAATCGCGATTGTAGAACTCCGAATACACGCTCCACGTCCTTCTTAGATGACTCTTGTCTCATTCCAAAATATTTTTCTTTACAAAACATGACTCATGAATTGATTGCACAATAGTAGACTATTTCGGATAAATACCATCAGCTAAATAATATCCCATATTATATTCTTTTCATTGAATAACATAATGAACAAGAACAGCAATGCCTTGAGCAAGGTTAAAAAGTAAATGTGATGATTCCAACACATTAATGTCATTATTTGTACCAGGCATGCCGAATCATATCCACATATTATAATCAGCGATAGTTTCAAGAATAATAGTTAGTGATCCTAAACGTCTAGTATATTGCCCCGACTAAGCTTTCGGACAATTTTTCCACTTCCAATGCATACAATCAAGACTATCTAACATTCCTAGAAAGTCACGTTGCTCACCAACATGAAGAAGCCTTGCAATATCATTAGCATTTGGTGATCTAAAATACTGCTATGCAGAAACCTCGACAATGGCACGATAGAATCTCTTCAAGCCTTTAATTGTTGTTGACTCACCAATTTTAACGTACTCATTCGCAGCATCCGCAGGTATACCATATGCTAACATCCTGAATGCGGTTATTATTTTTTGTAGAGTGGATAATCCAAGTCGACCAAGCTCATCTCTTCGTTGCTGGAAATAGCTATCATGCTCTTTTACAACATCAATAATGCGAAGGAACAAACTTCGGGACATTCGATATCGTCGCCGAAATATATTATCATTATACCGCGGATTTTTGCAAAAATAATCAATTAACAAATTATGATCTGCAGCTTCATGATCACGGTTGATCACTATATGCCCTAGGATAGAGCCACGATGCCCACCTTGGTTGTTTTGTTGGTTGCGAAGACAGACAAGTAGCGATTGAAATGACTAGACAGGCGACGGAGATTCAGAGACAAAAGTTGGCTTTGAAGCAGTGGAAAGAAGAAATTAAAATTATATCTCAGGATTTGAATCAAATTAAAGATCCTGGTCGTCGTGCTTATATTGCAGCTGAACAAGCACGAATTCTAGAACAATAATCACATCAACCTCATCAACATCAACCACAACCATAGCTACAGCCAAACTCGTCAAATAATATTTTTGGCGAATACTTTACTAATATTGTTAGAGATGGAACCGATCTACTTGATTATTAAATTTTTCAATTTTGTATTAGTAATTAATTATATTTTGCTTGTATTTTGTTTATCTAATTCTACTACTTGACTATTAATATTCATGTACGTGTGTTTTAATTTAGTTTGTCTTTATTTGTAATTTGTTATGTTATGCGACTATTAATATAAATATATTTGTGGTTTACTTATTTGAAATTGTCTAATAGATATTTTAAAATTTTTATTTAAAATATTTATTCACAAGTAAATAATTATAAAGTTATAAATATATAATGAAAAATTTATAAACATGAAATGAAACTTTAAAATTATTATAAAGTTATAATTATTTAAATAAAAATATAATAAAAATATTGAAATATTATCTAAATAATAAAATAAAGAATGAAAAAAATTAATAAAATGAATTAATAAAAAAAGAAAGAAAAAAGAAGACAGAAAAATTTGAAAAAAAGAATAATAATGGAGGGCTACTACAGCGCCCTTCTAAATTTGGAGGAACATTGTAGTATTTTTTCAAAATGGAGGAGAAAATAAAAGTGAGTTGGAGTCAAATTTTTCTCTGAAATGGTATTTCCCCTCTATTTTGAAGGTGGGTTAGAGATGCCCTAAAAGAACAAGAGAAGAAAGAAGCTAAATCTGAAACCGAAACCGAAACCGAAATGATAAGTAAAAACAGCGTCGTCTAGTAAACGAGTTGAGTAAGAGAGGTAGGTTGGGCAATTACATCCAACGGCGGAGGAGTGACCATAGTCATGGAAGGCGATAGACAGATCGTCCGATTGGCTAAACGGAGACGAAAAACGAATATCGGAGAATGACAGAAGAGAAGAGAAGAAGAGTTGAGGAAGAGCAAGCAAAAGTGGTGTGTGAAGAGATGCACTCACAAAGGATCATGGCTACAGAGAAAGAAGACGCTTTTGTCAAGTCTATGCAGGTTTTCATTTCAAGAAAGGTAACTATGTCATTTCGCTAGTGCAGCTGGAGAGGATTTGAAGCGCCAATAGAGGATAGGCAAGTAGCTAAACGAACAAAATGATGATGTGTCAACATTTTTAAAGAAAAAGGAAAGGTCATGTCACGGGAGTTAATTTTGATTATATGATTGATTAATTTGTATAAACTAATGCCTTGTTCGGTTGGCATAAATTTTGAGTTAGGAAAATAATCTTTTTCCTTAATTTATATTATCATGTTTGGTTCATTTTTTTGAGTAGTTTAGAAAGTAAAAATTTTAGCCCTTTACTTGGATTTTAAATCTTATCACCCTCTTTGATATTTAGATTACTTTCCTCAGGAGTTTAATCTAAAAATACGCTAGTCAATTCAACCATTCTTTCTCTCTCAACTCTACAACAACTCTTTTATTATTATAATAATAATAATAATAATAATAATAATAATAATAATAATAATAATAATAATAATAATAATAATAATAATA
>JANZXR010000003.1:22417069-22429359 GCA_027575705.1 Erythroxylum echinodendron
GTTTTGAAATGGGATAAAGAATGAGTGTGGTAAGTTAGAGATGAAATGGGGGTGAAAATGATGAGGAAAATGAGTTATGAAGGTTATATATGCATAGGATGGGTCCTAGGTAGCTTAAGGAGTTGGAAGTATAAAATTTGACCTATAGCTGTCCGTTAAACGGACTTGATGTCCGTTGGGCGGACCTTCTCAGGTCTAAAAATGTCCCAGCTCAGTTCATGTCCCTTTGGAGGGACATCATGTCCGCTAAGCGGACCTTTTCAGGTGAAAAATGGCTCCCAAGCCCGCTATATCTGTTTGAAGGCACATTATGTCCGTTAGACGGACCTTCTCGGGACAGTTTTAAAAATGTGCAAATTTTGACCCTCCAAATGGAAAAATCTAGCTTCGGGGTCTTCATGGAAGTTGTAGAAATCGAAGTTCTCTTCGAAACCATACTTGAATGGTCTAAACCTGATGTCTTTATCATAAGTTATGCTAATTGTTTCATAATGAACTGGAGACATGGAGCTTCAATTGTTCTAAAAAAGTCAATTTGTGATTCCGCGGCCGGAATTAGTTTTGGGCTAGAGAGATCCTACGGAAACGACCTTATAGGATGATACGTTTATGTCTTTGATATTTGCGATCGTCGAGCTCCGAAAACGGGGTCCGACAGAAGAACTTAATATCATTGATGAGGAGTCAGGGGAGATGGTGACTGCACTGCCTCATTCATCTACTCGACAACACCCCATGAGAATAAAACTTCAAGATAATATCATCAAGCCAAGGAGATTTCCATATGGTATAGTGTTGAATAGGAAGGGTTTCACAGCTACTGCCAATGTAGAACCAACAGAATATATGCAGGCCAGTGCACATAAGGAATGGATACAAGCAATGAAGGATGAGTATAATGCACTTATCAAAAACAAGACATAGAGGCTGGTCCCACCTTAGTAAGGAAGAAATGTAATTAGATGCAAGTGGATATTCAAGATCAAAAGGAAAGCTGATGGGAACATTGAGAGGTACAAAGCTAGATTAGTTGCAAAAGGGTTTAAGCAAAGGTATGGTTTTGATTATGAAGATACGTTTAGTCCAGTTATTAAACCCACAAGAATCCGATTAATACTGTCAATAGCTATATCAAGAGGTTGGAAATTGAAACAATTAGATGTCCAAAATGCTTTTCTACATGGCTACTTAGAAGAAGAAGTGTTTATGGAACAACCTAGGGTTTTCAAGACTTTCAACATCCACATTATATCTGTAAATTGGATAATTCACTTTATGGTTTGAAACAAGCTCCCAAGGCATGGTACTTTAGACTCAATTCAAAGCTCCAACAGCTAGGATTCAATGTATACAAGGTTGATACTTCATTATTTATTTATAATAGTCATAGAGTAAGCATGTATTTACTTATTTATGTGGATGACATAATTGTGGTAAGTTCTTCAGCTACTGCAGTGAATGGGTTATGGACCTAACTCAATGAAGAATTTGCTATCAAAGATTTGGGAGATCTACACTACCTTCTTGAAGTGAAGAAAATGAGTGATGGAATTACTCTTTCACAAAGTAAATATATCAATGACCTGTTGCACAAGGCAAATATGGCAAATTGCAAGTCAGTAACTACACCTATGGCCAGTTCAGAGAAGTTGTCAAGACTGGAGGGTGATCCTCTCCCAAAGGTTGAGGTGACAAGGTATAGGAGCTTAGTTGGTGCTTTACAATATTTAACACTGACAAGACCAGATATCTCTTACTCTACAAACAAGGTGTGTCAATACCTATAAGCTCCCACTTTCCAACACTTGGCAGCAGTAAAGAGGATTATCAGATATCTCAAATTTACTAAAATAGTTGGACTCAAAAGCCAAAAATCTTCATCAACATTGCTGAGTGCATTTTCAGATGCAAATTGGGCAGGTTGTAAAGATGATAGAAGGTATGCAGTCTTCTTTAGAGCTAATCTGATATGCTGGAGCTTAAAGAAATAGGCTACTGTCTCAAGGTCAAATGCTGAAGCTGAGTACAAATCGTTGGCCAATGCTACAGTTGAACTCATTTGGATTCAGTCTTTGTCGAGAGAGTTAGGTATTTCACAATGAAGGCCTCCTTGTTTGTGGTGTGATAATCTGGGTGCTACGTATTTATCAACTAATTCTGTGTTCCATGCAAGAATCAAACACATTGAAGTTGATTACCATTGTTCGAGAACGAGTAGCACTCAAGATGTTGGACATCAGGTTCATCTCTTTACAAGACCAACTAGTAGATATTTTTACCAAGGCTTTAGCTATTCAACCACTCAACCAACTGAAGAACAATCTCAATCTTGTGATTACAAAGTTGTGATTGAAGGGGGCTGTTAAAATAACCATGTTGATTTATTCTATAGGAACTTTAGCATAACTGTAGCATGTATGCACACTTATCTTATTCTTATCCATGTTTAGTTAGTCAATCTTTAGTATTTAATGCATTGAAAGCATCCGGACGGGTGATTGAGATATTTCCTTCTATTTTTTCTACTTTTTACATTACTTTTTAACAAGGAGTCAAATCTCTCTCTTTTTTAGTTCTTTGTGCGAGAACTTCATTTTCGGGTTTAACACAACTCAAAATCTTAATGTAATTACAATTCTTGTCATTCGATTTGCTCCTCTTTGTTTCTTCATTTAATAAAGAAAGACACGGATTCATACAACACAAAATATCAATTGTTTTGCAACATTTTTATATTCAAGGTGGGTTTTTCTGGTAAGATAGACATGGCGCCCGAATGAACAAGAGAGTTCAGCGGACCCACGTAATATAAATGCCGTAGTTAGAAGCAAACTTACTTTACTTTAATACCATCCACAGCTTTAAACTTCTCGGAGAATTGCCAATAAGATTTTCATCCGGGTGAGTGCTATTTTGTCTGGAGAAACATAGCCAACCAGAGAATTATGATTTACTAAATCCACAATTGATCTTTTGCCTAGTGTCAAATTGTCAAGTTCTTCAAAAAAAGAATGGATTTCATAGGATCAACTCCAATTGATGTCACAATATGCCATAGACAATGTAAATCTATAATTTCATGTAATCCGGTTTCAGCGTAATTGGAATGGTGAAAGAGGAGATAAATAAAAGATGTGAACATAGATTCATACGATGAACCGTATTACTTTGCTGGTTTTGGCCTGCAATCCATTCTTCTACAAGAAATTTGAGTATTTAATCCCTGAAAGTATGAGAGACATACAGGGAGAGGACCTTCAATGTTCTGACATTTTGCACCAGACTTCACTGAGAAGTTTTAAGGCAAATATTACAAGTGAAAAGCTCTGACCAGAGCAAAGTATCTAAGGAAGATAACTTGAAGAGCAGACCCATCGTGATCCAATGAACCCAATCCATTTAGGTATACATGGATCGCAACAGGTAAGACTCAGCATCTGATTTTGTAGTCTGTAGTCTGTCAGCATATAATGAAACAAATCAACTCTGAACTTGGAATTTTCACTCTCAACTAATTCTGTATCTGCATAAAGTGAAATTTATTACATCTGAAGAAAAAGGGCACGTATGCATTTAAAGTTAACTCACCACACATTGTGCCTCTATTTATCCTGCTCCCATCCTCCCAATCTGGTTCCAGGGTCGTAGTTCGTGAACAGCCTGAACTCATTTCCGAGTTTGCTCGAGTGTTGGGGCCTAAAACCACAAGGGTGCAACCCCAATAACTCAGCAGCCGTATCCATTTGCACCTCTCCTACAGTGTATCAACATTTGTATCCTTATCACCATGTTGCTCATTGCTATTAAAAAAATCGAACCCAGTAATCTTCTCATTTAATTGACAGAAATAGAAAAGAATATGCAGAAAGATACCTGTGAGTAGAAGCAAGTAGGGTTTTTCTCGCGTAGCAAGAAACTTCACTGTTTGAGCGACCTTTTCCAAACATTCCTTACTCTGCCTCCACCATCCATTAAAATCAGACTAAAAACTTGAGATCAAGTGAATCAATAAGGAAGCATAACAAATTTCCCAAACAAATCCCAAAATCAACGGACCAGATAAGGAGGATCAGCAACAACAATTTGGAACCCATGCTTGAACTCGCAAGGCAACTCGTCTGGTCGATTGTAATCGTAGAAAGTGAAATTGCTGCCGTATTGCTCAAATCTCTTGTCGTATTCAAGCAATTGCACACTCACATCTGGATTGACTTTCTACCAAAGCAAACCAAACTCATTAATTATATAAAACAAATAAGAATTCAATTAAATTCATTTCTCTTCATTCTGCACCTTGATATAAGCATAGAGAGTGGGGCAAGCAATGCAGGCGACGCGACGGCGAAGACTGAAGGAGTCCGTGTTATCAAAATCGCACACTAAAGCTATTACCTCTTGCGCTATAGTCTCTGCCGTTAGAGGATCGTACCAGAACTGACTAAGCCTCCAGTCCTCTGCCACTAAACACACTTTCTCACCGACTTCTTCTTCTTCGTCGTCGTGGGCCACTGTCCGGTTCTGTTCTTCCACGAATTCTTTGAGAGCCGCTAGGGCGTGCGAGCTGAGCGTCGGAGGGTCGTCGTCGTCGCCGCGTCCGTTATAAGTGTATTGGGAGATTGTTTTAAGCTGCTCTTCTCCTTGCATTTCGTCCGGGTGGTGGTGGTTGGCTGAGTTGCCGGGTGAACGACAGCTTAGTAGGGTTACAGTGATCGGTGACACGACAATCGAAGAGGTCGTGGGGCGTCTGGGGGACGTGTTTGCCTATGCTACTATGCTCGTGGCTTCCATATGGTAACACCTTTTAGGTACAAGCTACTGTTTAATAGGTAATTAAACAGTATAATCATCTTAGAATTACATTATAGAATTACTTTGTATTGAAGGGGAAGAACTTTACATAATAACGAGATAGGACACATTAACGGGTATAAACATTTGAAATTTTTACCAATATCAAAACTAGAATTGTATAAGTTAATGTAGAAATCAGTTTTATCTATAGTTGTTCATCTAATTTTTTATATTAATTAATATTTAAATAATATTATATATTTAGATCTTATTAGTATTGTGAATTTTTATAGTTATTTATCTAATTTAATTTTATTGCAAATTATGATTAATATTTTGTATAAGTTATTATAAGATGCTATATTTTTATTCCCTAACACCTTTATAAATTTAATTTGTTTTAATAAGTAATCAATAAATTTGTTTTATTTTATTAAAAATAAATAATTTGTAAATTATTATTTATCTTAAGTATATTTTAGTTATTAAATTAAAATTTATATATTTTGAAGATATTTTAAATTTAATTATATTTAATAATTATTATTAAACTAATTTACTTTAATTTAATTACAAAAATTAAATTAAAATATTTATAATTTTAATTAATTAAATATAATATTAAATTAAATTATTCATAATTGTTATTAATAATTAATATATTAATATATTAAATATTAAATGTTTAGTTGATAGTAAATCAGATTATGAAAACAAACAGATATAGAAAACAAAAATTACCTTTTGTGGTTTTCATAAAATTTTGAAACCGGAAGAAACCAAAATAAAAAACAAAAAACAAAAATAAAAAATAAAAAACATAAAATGGAAACATATAGGCCCAAGTTCATCCTTTACTTTATTTTATTGTTAAAGTTGTTATGATTTAGATTTTAGATGTTGGGTTGATTCAACAAACTTTTTGTTACGGTAAGCACAATTGATACTGTTTTTTAATAGTTATGATCTTGAAAAGCATATTGATGGTAGCCTTACACTACCAACCTAAGTGAACAATGATACTTAACTTAATCCAGTCTTTAATTCCTAATTACATCATGATCAACCTGTTCTCACTTGGATCATTAGTTATATGATAGAAAGTCTTGTACCACAAGTAATTGGTGCCATTAATGCTAAAGATGTATGGCTAGAATTGATAACCACTTATGCAACTGGTTCCAAAGCATAAATATGAACTCTCAAGGAGATGAGTGAATTTATTACTCCATATACGCTATAAGCAAAAAGCATGTATGATCAAATTGCAGCTCTAATCTTGTTTTGAATGACAACCTAGTTCAGGTCATTATTAATGGCTTGGGACCTGTTTGTAGACCATTTATGAGATCAATAGAAAATCAATTAAATGTTATCTCTTTTGGTGATCTTTTTGTCCTTTTATTAAGTGAAGAATAAATTTTTTTAAGTGACAACTTAATCAAAGCATCCATTTAACCAATAACTCAACAAGGATGAGGAAGATTCATCAATAACTTTCAACAATCCTCATCCAATAATTTTAAGTTGAATCAAGTTTTAATTGAAGGATAATCCACCAATCTTTCTCTCTTTTATTGTTATAACTACACTGGCAACAATTATGCAGCCTAACAATGTCTTTTTCCAATATTAAGAAGCAGTATAAATCACTAATCGCCTTAACCAAACTCCAAAGTGAAAATATCTGAATCTGCATCCTCATCCCAAACGACCAATAATCAACTATAGATTTTAGATGTCAAGTCGATTCACTACTTAACTTTTCATTTAAAAAAATTCTCTATTCATTCAAAATTTCATTAACAAGATGAAATCAAAATCAGCAGTGATAAATCTTATCTAATCTTTCATACTAAGTCTTCTTCATGTTTTTCTAATCATAATCTTTTTGAATTAACTAATTCTTTCATGTTCTCGATTTTAACAATAATTTGGTTTACGTTGTTCTTTTACTAATGAAAATAATATTTATGTCAAATTCTTTCCTAATCGTTATGATATTAATGATATCCATATGAGACAGTTGCTTCATCAAATTCTTTTTTTCTCTAAAAGTCCTAATGTTTGCCATGCTTATAAGGTTAGTATGAGTCATAAATTATCATTTCTTATTTTGACTCATCATGCTAAAGGTCTTTTAGAATTGTTATGCATACATTTACAAAGTCCTGCCCCTCTCAAATAGAATTTGATGTTACATTAATTTTTATGATCATTATAGTAAATATTATTGGATTTATTTTCTCAAATTTAAATTTGAAGTACCTTGTATCTTTATTCAATTATGCCATCTTATTGAAAAATATTTTAGGTGTCTAATTAAATCATTCCAAGCTGATCGGGGAGGGGAACTTTAAACTCCAAAAACTACTTGCTTGGATAAAACTTAGCTAAATTAGTTCATGTCGCTATACACCTTAACAAATACATGTTCCAAGAGAAAACACAGACATATCATTGAGACAAGCCAATCCTTACTTTAACACTCTGTTCTCGATAAAATTTAGAGCTATACTTTTGATATTACTACCTATATTATTAATTGACTTTCTACTCTTATAATAAGTCATCAAACACCATTCACTACATTATTTGGGAGAAATCCTAATTATAATAGTATGCATGTGTTTTGGATGTTCATGTTATTCTTAGCTACATTTTCGTGTTATTCTTAGCTACATCCTTACACTTCTCATAAATTAAAGTTGCAATCTAAGAAATGTGTTTTTATGGGATATAACAAGCTTCACAAGGGATTTATCTATTTTTATTTATCTTTCACGACGTTTTTTAATCTTATTTCATGTTGTTTTCTATGAACAAGAGTTCCATTTTAAATCAAGTAAAGTTGTTGTTTCTAGTACTCCAAAATTCAATCCTACAATTATTTTCTTGTCATCCATTTTTTTCTCCTTATCCTAATTTAACTTGAACTCTACCATTCACAAACACGTCAACTCTATCCAACTTAACTTCCAGTTCATCTTCATCCACCTGACATTCAAACACATATCAATCAGCATCCTCCTACCTCACCTTTATATTAAACTTAAACTGATAACATCAAATCACCTAATCAAACAGACTCCCTTGAACCAAGAACTTTGCTTGCAACCTCTAATTTAGAACCTATATCAGATATATATGCCATGAAATCAACTAAATGAAGAAAAGCCATGGTAGAGGAATATAATGTCGTACTAAAAAATAAACATGCCTTATTATTCCTTCATCATCATCTTAAAATGTCGTTGGCTATAAATGGGTGTATCAAATTAAAAGAGAGAGCACTCTAAGAGACTAATTTTCATTCTCACCACTACACCTATTTTTCATTCACAAGCACTCTAAGAGACTAATTTTCATTTTATTTGATATAAGACGGCAACTACAAGTTTAAGATTCAATGTACTTCAGCTCAAAATGAACCTGAAAATTCTTCAACCAAACTATTGTCCAAACAACGATTTTTTTTTCTTTAGAGACAAATTGTATGCCAAGTTTATCGTGTTAAGAAGCTTATAAAATTGATATGATCAAGTGTGATCATATGCTGTTATTCATATCTATTAATTCACGCTTATCTTATATTTTACATACAATACATATACTACAGATTAATGAAAATTATAACAGACTAAGAGGTCATTTGGTTCTACTTCTATTTTTTATTATAGTTTCTAGTTTTCGTTTTCAGTTTTTTATTTCTGTTTTTTTCGCAAATAAAAACAAAAATCTGTTTGGTTGTTAATGTTAATGTAGTTATATTTTTATCACTGATAATAATTATATTTTAGATAAAAGTTAAAGATAAATTTTTTTATAAAATATATTTATTTAATCTCTTATATAATATTTATTAACAAACTATTAATAAAATTATGTTATTTTAATAAAATAAATAATTTAAAAATTAAAATTTTATTTATAAATTAATGTTTATTTGAAATATATTTTAATTATTAAATCAAAATTTATTTAAATATTTATATATTTTAAATTTAGTTATATTCATTAATAATTATTATAATTTAATTACATATAATTTAATTATGAAAATTAAATAAAATTAAATAATTCATATTTTTATTGATAATTAATTTTAATATATTAAATATATAATCTTGAATTAAATTATTCATAATTTTTATTAATTATTAAATAGTTAAATAATATATATTTAAATGATGATAAATCAGATTAAAAAAAAGAAACAAGGAAACAAAAACTACTTTTTATGATTTTCATAATTTTTGAAAATCGGAAGAAACCAAATTTAAAAACAAAAACTAAAAACTCAAACAAACAGATTTTTTTACTAAATTTGAAAACAAAAACAAAAAATCAAAAATAAAAATGGAAACAAACAATCCCTAATAATTTCCTCAAAGTTTTTAAATAATTATCTAAAATCATATTGATAGCCATTGTAGATTGATACAAAAATATAAACTAGAGCCTACCATCAAATGAATTCTTTTGAAAATTCTTACTTATCTCTCAAAGTAAATGAAGATTAAGTGGACTCCTAGTCATATAAATTGTAAACTTCAAACATGGAAGAATTTTTTAATGCTGTTGCCTTGCTTCAAACTTCGAGATTTTCGCATTAATATGGTGCGCATCTAAGGACCAAATGCAAACCCGCCAGAGTTGGCATTTTCAAATACAAATCTGCCCCAATGGCATTGATCATCCAAATCATTCACATTTAGCTCCAGTCAATCCGATCCCTTACAAATGCCAGCGCCACAGAATTCGTGGTCTACACCTCATCCGAAATAAGAGTACAAACAGTCCAAAGTAACTTTAACAATAACACTTAAAAAGAAAATATACGCTTTGTTATCGGTTTAGGGCTCAAACTTTGACAGGTCACAAATTCTTAATATATCATAAGGAAACTCCAAAAAAGATGGTTAATCCTTGCCGCAAATAACCACAAACCAAAATTACAAGCATGTTCAAAAGTCCAGAACAGACAAAGCTAGAATGATCAAATGTCCAGGACAAAGAAAACTAACTAAATATTGAGCAATGGAATTTTTTTTTTTATTGTAGCCAGCTGGCGAAATTTTTCTTTAACGATTTGCCTTGGCAACTCTCTCAATCTCGTCTTTCTTCTTGATGGCATAGCTGAAAAGGACCAAAACAAAATAAGATCAATAAATGCACAAGTGAGAACATAGAATAAATGCCAGTGGATGAAACGATAGGAGAAAAAGCACCTGTTAGAAGAGCCCTTGGCTGCATTAATAAGCTCATCAGCCAAACATTCCGCAATAGTCTTGATGTTCCTAAAGGCAGATTCACGAGCACCAGTAGTGAGTAGATAGATGGCCTGGTTAACTCGTCTCAAGGGAGATATATCAACAGCCTGACGCCTGACAACACCAGCAGACCCGATACGAGTGGCATCTTCACGAGGGCCACTACAATCAGTGAACACAGTCAGCACAAAAAAGTGCAAGTCTGTTCATAGTGTGAATCTATGCAAATGTTTCAACATAAAAATCAACAAGTATAGCCATCTAAGCTAGTCATTAACAAATGCAACTGAGATATTCATGATACAAAGCAGATTTTTAGCTAACCTGTTTATTACAGCATCAACTATTACTTGGATTGGGTTCAGATCTGTTAGAAGATGAATGATCTCCATAGCATGCTTTACTATCCTGACTGCCATCAATTTCTTTCCATTGTTTCTCCCATGCATCATGAGAGAGTTTGTCAGTCTCTCCACAATTGGGCATTGGGCCTTCCTGAAACGCTTGACAGAGTACCTCCCAGCTGTATGTGGCACATAGGTAGCATGCTTCGAAGGTTGGACACCAATGTAGTCAGATAATGAAATGTCATTGACCTGTTCCACATTAAGGAAGAAATGAATGGACTGTAATACTAACTTACACTACAATTCTACTGTAGCAAAGCCATCCAACTACAAGATTAAATAATTCAACAAATTTAATAGCATCCCAAGGAAAATTAGTAGTAAACTACCAAATACACAAAAATAGAGTCTACTCACAACATGATCCGGGTAAAGAAGAAGAAGAGTAACAAACACTAGAAAGTAAATCAGGTAGGAAAGTAGTCTCAACTTTTGAAACACATCCCGTGATCAAATTCCCATTGAAATGAACAAGCTAACCAGAAAAGGAAGTATGACCTAATCAATCACAACAGCACAACCAAGTATATCCATGCAGTGAGACACTTCACCACTTTATCTCAAGACGTTTAAGATACAAAATTACATTAATATACACTAACATGCAGTATTCAGAGCCAGGTTCAAATGCAACAGGAAGCATCATGGATTACATGAAAACAAGAACAATCTCCTTACTTGTACTTTCTAACATTCAAATACAATTAACAAAACATTAGTCTAAAAAGAACGCTAGTGAACTGAAAGAACAAGTGGATCTACCCATTCAAACCACTAGCTTTTAAATCCAGAACATATATTGATGTCAATAAAATCATTATTCGGTTAACGTTACCGTCGATTAAATCATTTCACATAAGTCATGTTAATCCTTAAAACTTCAATTTAGACAACTTCTCAGACTTGTTGAACAGATTCAAACATAATAAAAGAAAATGCATTTCATCATATAAACGCCGAGTAACCTTCAATGCGACGAAGCTACAAATCCTCATACAACCCCCAGATAGGAATAAGATACCAGAAGAAAATGAGTAAAATGACACGAAAAGAGACACAAACTAACAGAAAGAACAATTTCATTCATAGATCAGATTAATAACAAGATAACTATGACAATTAAAAATAGTGAACAAATTAAAATACCTGAACATCTTCAAAGGACCAACGATTGAAGAGCTTCACATCGTAGGCTGGTTGGATAGGATCCGACTGCGCCACCACTGCCATCGCTGACCACTTGTGTGTAAAGTAGCGGCGGAGAAGTGAGAGAAGTGGAAGCTTGAGCCGCAGTGATAAGAGTACAAAATACACTCAAAGATAACCCTAACGGCTTCCTATTTATAGTCTTTGAGAATTTGCATTACAAAAAAGGGTTTATATAAAAAATGAATTGGCATAAATTTTGGAAAAGCAAATAGGCTTCAATGTTGTGAATACCGTACTAGACTTGGTATCAGATTGAGTTCTGATACGGTACTGTACTGGTATCGGTTAATACCGGATACTGTTTCGGGTAATTTTTTAAATTTATGAAATAGTCCTGATTTTTTTTAAAAATTAAAAATAGTCTATTGTCATATTATACATTTGTACTCTGTCTCCAAAAATCATAATAATAAATAATAATCCCAATTTAATTTAATTTATGAAATTAATTTAATAATTATTAATAAATATAATTATTTTTAAATTATATTTTAAAAATATATAAATTTCAAATAAAATTTTATTTAATAGTTAAAATATATAAAATAAATATTAGTTTATAAATAATAATTTTTATATTATTTATTTTAAAAATAAGATATTTTTAATA
>JANZXR010000003.1:22462063-22475108 GCA_027575705.1 Erythroxylum echinodendron
AAACTTTTTCTTTCCATCACAAATTTCTCTAACCAAGCAAACAGAAATTAAATAAAAACAATAAGAAATGAAAGAAACAGGAAAGAAAGGAGCCGAAAGGATAAAGCTTTGAAAATCAATTGGGAAAAACAAAAGAAATCACCCATCTACAGAAAAACAAATGAGTTATAATACAAAGTAAATCAGAAAAAGAAGCGTGAAATCATTATCAACAAAGAAACCCATTATAAAGAACCCAAACAAAGATCTAAAGAAAACCCTCATAACCCAACTTAGAGAGAAACACGTAGAAACTTTACCTCTGGCTTGCTGCGGAACAATGGGTCTTGAAGCCATCGTCGTCTTCTTCTAATCACTGAAACGATTCCCCCAACGTCGAATCTCTTCAAAAATACCTACAACTTCACTTGGATAACAACAACAAATCTCTGAAACTCCCACTTTTCTCTATAGGGCTAAAGCGAGAGGTGAGGGAATTGAGAACCAGCGAAGATCTTCCCTATTTGAAGTCTCACGAGCCATCTCTGCACTTTTTCAACGGTCGAATCTCTTTTGATTTCTGACCCTTCGATCTCTCTGCCAATCGAACGGTCCTGACTTGTCCACCGTTTCTCATAGCCGTTACTGCACACAGTTACTGTTGGGGTTAGAGGTTATAAGGTAACCCCGTCTGGGTTAACCTAGTTAAAACATATAGTAATTGCGGAAATTTGGTGCTACTCCTGAAATTTGGTGCTACTCCTGAATTACTAACAAAAATGGCAATTGGACCAGGACCAACTCGACCTTAAGTTAAGGACCAACTCAATCCTAAGTTAACAAATTAGGCTCATATTGGGCAAATCTCAAGCCAAGATAGGATTACCTAGGCCAGACCCAACTTGAGGCCTGAAACTTATAAATAAAACAACTTATTTAAAAACAATTCAAGCCGGGCAGAATCGGGCTAGCAGGTCGGGCTTCCTCAAGTTAAGGCTGGAGCCCAATCCTAGTCAAGTCTCAAACTAGGTCCCAACAATAGCTTTCAGTCGGAGCCAACCCATTATCATCCCTAATGGCAAAATAATTATTGCTCAAAATAGATTTGATTGGACTTAAACTTGAATTGAGATCTGAATTTAGATTTAGAAAATTTTCTTATGAGACCAATTAATTATTGAAAATCAAATTAACTCATCCTAAAATTAATATGTCAATATAAATTTAAACAAACTTAGAACTTAAATATTTTAATGTAATCAAATTATGAATTGAAAAATTTTTTTAATTTAAATTTTGAATTTTAAGAAGCTAAATCCATTCCAAGCCATTTTCATCACAATACTATAACTCTAATAGAAACTTTTTCTATCTTTGTGGGATATATTTTTCTTTTCTTTTTTATTTTTATTATAAAAGTTAGTGCTAAATTTTTAATTAAATTATGTGCATAATCTAAATATTGATTTATTTCCTATTAGATAAATTTTATTATATAAGTCCATTGAGTAACATCATAATGAGTAAGCAAAATTTTGATTAATTAGTTTATTGCTTCTCTTTGGCGCAACCTGTAAGGTCACAGTTTTAAGTCGTAGAAAATTACTCCTTTTTGACTATAAGATCACAGATTCAAGTTACGAAAACAACCTCTTTGTAAAAATATAAAAGGACGACTACGTATATTATGACCCTCCTCAAACCCCCGCAAAGAGGGGAATCTTATGCATTAAGTATGTTGACTTTGACTTTAGTTTATTATTTCTCCTTAATCCTAATTCATTAAAATTCAATCCAACAAAACCAAAAAAGTACTATTGATAACAATTTATAGAAACATTTTTTAAGTATGGAAGAGCAGACTTAGAAATGAGGTAGGTTGGGTCGGACCGAACTTCCCAAAAGACAATTTGAATAAAATTCAATTGAGATATCTAATATGAGAATGATTTCGAATTGAGTTAGATTAGCGAAATTTGCCATTAGTGCGAAGGATTCTAAGTAAATAAAAAGGAAAACCAATCAATAAAATTTGCAACTTTGTTATCAAAGAGACTACTAGCAAAAAAAAACACTCAACCTAAAAACAATACGTAAAATAATTAGTAACAGAAGATCAAACCAATACAACATCAAGCAATGAACAAACACACACACATTGAGGAGGGTGATGAATGAAACTTGCTATTAGGTAAATAAAAAACAAAGCCTAAAAATTGAACAAGACTACACTAGGGGAGATTGAGAAGCAAATACAATAGCAGCAAATGGCAGATTCTTCTTTTAGCTATATGCCTCAAACAATGCACACCATCACTCTTCTCTATTTACTCACAAACCAGTTAAAATGTTTGGTTAGTTCTGTTTTATCTCTACACTTGATCTTCTGGCCTGGCAAGTATGACCAGTTGAGATACTTCATTAGAGAAAAATGAATGTGTGAAACCAAAGAGAACAGAACATAAAAGGTAAGCCCTTAAACTGCTTGCTTATGCAGCTGAGTCCCAAATAAGTCTTAAGAAGCAATAGGAATTAGATCCTAAAGATTTAAAGTTTTGAATCTAAAGCAGACCACAACCAGCAATGAGAGCTAGAAAAGTTCAAGCTTTTCATGGGAATCCTACAGTTTGACAGGTCGATCTTTAAAAGTTTGCAGAGATGCAGTCGAAATACTTCGAAAGAAAATAAATCATGTCTAGATATGCAGCAAAATAGAATAGGAACAGAGTATATATTGCAAGCATTATAGCTGCATTCCTTTTTAAGCGGCAGGAAGTAGGTCTTAAAGATTTAAAGTTTTGAAGCTAAAGCAGGCCGCAATAAATGATAAGAGCTAGAAAAGTTCAAGCTTTTCATAGAAATTGTACAGTCTGATGGGTCGATCGTAAAAAGTTTGCAGAGATGCAGGAAAACACTTCAAAGAAAATAAATCATGCCTAGACATGTAGCAAAACATAACAGGAACAAAGTATATACTGGCATTGCAATCAAAAGCACATTTCCTTGCAAGCATTGCAGCTGCATTCCTTCTCGTTCTGATTCGAATGTTAGTACATAAGAAAGGCCCTTCCTTGGTTTCCAAAACAATTGTTTTGCTGCAGCATTATCATTATGATAAGCCTGCAATCAAGAAGATTTATGTACGAAGGCCTAAGAAGAAGGAACACAATGAGAAAGGGACAAGTGGAAACTAATGAGAGGAGCAAGTGGCAGCATTTAGGAGGAGAAGTTAGTTATCACAGGGGGAATAAAAGGTACTGCAGGGATCAACTAATGATTATTCTTTTGGTTGTTATGGAGTATTTAATGGGATAGGTCCTAGACCATTTTGGCTAGTGGTTTTGTTGCTTACTTTCGCTGTATTGCTACTATATTTCTGCAGTTAGTTCTGTTGTTTATGAACATTGGAAGAGGCTATTACTTCTGTTCTTATCAATTGGAAGGAGTTTTCTTCTGTTTTTATTAATTCATTCCATTTCATCTCTCAAATTCAATTGATTTTACAGTCAGTTTGTAACAAAAGTTATCAAAGCCACGAATACTAGCTTATGGTTAAAACAATAATGGATAAAAAAAGTGAAATATTGGAAAGTGATGTAGGTTTTCTCAAGGGTGATGTGGGTGTTCTTAGAAGTGATATGAAGGATCTTAAAGAGAGAATGATGCAAATATACGATCAAATGCAGAAACGAGATGAGAAAATATATGAACTTTTTGAGAGAACAAAATCAAAAAAAATCTAGGTGAAGGGGTTACTGGATTAACGGTAGGAGAAAGCAATAGAAGAGATGAGAAAAATGTCAATAGGGAGATAACACAATGAGAAAAAGAAGAAGAGAGGGAGAGAGGCAGGTTGGAAAACTGGAGCTACGAATATTTACGGGCAAAGATCCATATGGATGGTTGTTTCGTATTGAACGATACTTCAGATACAATTGGATTTCCACGGAAGACAGAATAGGAGTTGTGGCTGTGTGTTTAAAAGATGAAGCTCTCAATTGGTTCCAATGATTCGAAGGCAGACACCCAAATTCATCATGGAATGAGTTTGAGGAGGCGGTGTTGAAACGTTTTAAGGGTCCTAGACAAGGGAATGCTTATGAGATGCTGAGGGCACTAAAACAGGACAGGAGCGTAGCTGAATATAAAGCTGAGTTCAAGATAATTTTAGCTCCCCTGAAGAAAGTGGAAGAAGCTTATTTAGTCGGAGCTTTCATTAATGGGCTTAAGGGAGATATTAAGGCTGAGTTGAGGTTAGCTACGATCAATGACCTTAAAGGGCTTATGAATCTAGCCTAGAAAATTGAAGAAAAAAATGTCCTGTTAGCCCAATTGAAAGGTGGAATAGGCAATAGTAACCCTCGATTGTTCCCAACAATTTCTGGGTACAAACCAACATTTCACTCCAAGCAAGAACAAACAAGCTATCACCTCAAACCAGTTACCACAACCCCAAATCAATAGGTCTGACCACCAGAGAAGCGATAAGAGAATGTTCGCAGAATGTCGGAGGCAGAGTCGCAAAGGAGACGAGAAAAGGGACTGTACTTCAGATGTGGAGAATGTTGGGGTCCAACACATAGATGCAAGAATCGTCAACTAAACATATAGTTGATGGCTCCGGAAGAGAGAAATGACGATGAAGAAGTTGAAGGGACGATAGTATTTGATAATAATGATATAGAGTTAACACCATATCCTATGAATGAAGAGATAACAGAAACTGAGTTATCTAATTTTTCAATGGCGGGGCTTACCTTTAAGAAAACAATGAAGTTAATTGGAGAGCTCCAGGGAAAAGAGGTAACAATATTAATCGACTCCAGTGCTTCTCATAACTTTATATCGGACGAAATTGTGTTGCAATTGAGGTTGAATGTTGATAGAACTAAGAAATTTTTTGTTCCAGTAGGGGATGGATACACAGTCTATAAAATAGGGGTTTATAGAGGTCTGTCGCTGAAAGTGCATGGAGCTGAAATTTACGAGGAATTTTATCCATTTAAACTAAAGAGGGTAGATGCAATTTTGGGTTTGATTGGCTGGAGAAATTAAGTGATATAAATATCAACTTTAAGACACTGATATTGCAGCATCACAAAAAGGGCAAACTCATAACTTTAATGGGTTAATTTCACTTAAGCAATTGATTAAGGAGTTTATGGTAGAAAAGGAGGGATATTGGGTGGAATTCATAGATATGGAGAGCAGTGAACGAGCAGTGGCACCTCATATTTCATGTTTACTTAAGTCTTATGGGAAATTATTTGAAACTCCAACCAAATTACCGCCTTCGAGGATGGAGGATCATGTGATCAATCTTAAAGAAGGGACACAACCACCAAGTATAAGACCCTATCAATATCCACACTACTAAAAAACAGAAATTGAGAAGATTGTAAATGAATTATTGGAAGTTGGAATAATAAAACATAGTAACAACCCATTTTCTAGTCCTATCTGTTAGTCAAAAAGAAAGATGGAGGTTGGAGAATGTGTGTGGACTATAGGGAGCTTAACAAGGCTACAATTCCTGATAAGTTTCCGATACCAACGATTCATGAATTACTGGATGAACTAGCAGGGGATAAGGTATTTACAAAACTGGACTTGAAGTCAGAGTATCATCAGATTCGATTAAGGGCTAGAGATATAGAGAAAACAATGTTTAGGACACAAGAAGGGCATTATGAGTTCTTGGTGATGCCCTTCGGATTGTCCAATGCACCCTCAACATTTCAATCTCTGGTGAATAACATATTTAGGCAGCAACTCAGGAAATTTATTCTAGTATTTTTTGATGATATTTTAGTGTATAGCCATGATATTCGAACACATGAACAGCAGTTATGGGTGGCTTTCAAAATTATGCTAGAAAATGAATTATACATGAATAAAAAGAAGTGTGTGTTTGCTCAAACTCAATTGGAATACCTGGGGCATATTATATCAAGAGATGGAGTCAAAGCAAATCTAAAGAAGATCGAGTCAATGTCGAAATATCCCGTACCCAAGGATGTTAAGAGTCTTAGACGTTTCTTAGGTCTAACGGCTACTAGCGACGGTTTGTAAGAGGATATGGGTTCATTGCTAGGCCACTAATGCAACTTATGAAGAAAGATAACTTTTATTGGACTGTTGAAGGTACAAAGGCTTTCGAAACCTTGAAAGAAGCAATGATTGGGGTACTAGTTATAGTGGCACCTAACTTCACGAAACAATTTATGGTGGAAACGGGTGCATAAAGAATTGGGATTGGGGCTGTTCTTATGCAAGAAGGGTGGCCTATATCATTCATCAGCCAAGCATTTTCTCCATCTGCATGGCAAAAATCAGTGTATGAACGTGAGCTGATGGCCATTGTATTTGCTGTGACGAAATGGAGACATTATCTCCTAAGAAGTCCATTTATAATACGGACAGATCAACGAAGCTTGAAGTTTCTACTGGAGCAGAGAACTATGGGAGAGGAACAACATAAATGGGTGTCCAAACTACTAGGGTTTCAATTTGAGATCCAATATAAACCAGGGTCTAGCAACAATGTGGCTGATGTTTTGTCATGAATAAAGGAAGAAAAACTATTGGTTGTATTCTCCGTAAGCCAAATTATGGGGTTGGAAGATTTGGAAGATGAGTTGAGATGAGAAACTAAACTCAGCAGAATCATACAAGAGGTAGCGTTGCAACCTTATTCACATCCTTATTATACAATCAACAGAGGACAACTCTTCTACAAAGGTAGGTTGGTCATTCCGAAAGGTTCCAAATTAATCCCTACATTACTCCATAAGTTTCATATGTCTCCAGTGGGTGGTCACTCGGGTTTCTTTCGTACTTATAAGAGATATTCTGTTAGGAAGGTTTGAATTAAGACGTTAAGAACTTTGTGGCATATTGTCAAACTTGCCAACAATATAAATATTCCATATTGTCTCTAGCAAGATTGCTACAACCTTTACCTATTCCGAAGCAGAATTGGGACGATATCTCCATGGATTTCATTGGAGGTTTACCTAAATATAAAAGGGTTGATTCTGTTTTAGTGGTAATCGATCGTCTTACTAAGTATGTGCATTCCATCCCTCTTAAACATCCTTATACTGTTAGAGATGTTGTTGCAATTTTTATGAAAGAAATAGTTCGTTTGCATGGATATCCTATTTCTATTGTGTCTGATAAGGATCCAATATTTATGAGAAATTTTTTGAAAGAATTATTTAGATTGACAGGTACTAAACTGAGGATGAGTTCCGCCTATCATCCCCAATCAAACGGCCAAATAAAAGTGGTTAATAGGTTCCTAGAGACCTATTTACGTTGTTTCTGAAGTAATAAATAGAAGCAGTGGGCAGAATGGCTTCCTTGGGTAGAGTATTGGTTCAATACAACCTATCACGCGTCAACGAAGATGACCCCATTCGAAGCCCTACATAGGAGACTTCCACCAACTCTCTTCAGGTTTTCAAATGAACCTTCTACTGTGGAAGATGTGAATCAGTTGATGCAGAAGCAAAATAACATACTTGACACCTTGAAAGATAATCTAATATCGGCTCAAAACAGAATGAAGCAATGGGTGGATGCTAAAAAAATGAGAAGTTCAATTTGATTTGGGGAGATATGGTAAATTTGAAGCTTCAACCATACAAATAGCATAGCTTGGCAAAAAGAGTCAATCAGAAACTTTCACCTAGGTTTTATGGACTTTTTCGAGTTTTAGAAAGAATTGGGGCTATTGTATATAAACTACAGTTACCTGTTATAGCAAGGATTCATCCTATTTTCCATGTTTCGCAACTAAAGAAGGCCTTGGGAGATCAATTCACACATCTGCCATTACCTAACTATCTTAGTTATGAGATAGAGCTGCTGGTCTCTCCAATGTCTGTCTTGGATACTAGAATGGCTACTGATGGTTCAACAGAGGTTCTAATTGAATGGAATGAACTACCATCTCATAGAAGTTCTAGGGAAAAATTCGAGGACAGCAATGGTCATTTTCCTAATTTTCACCTTGAGGATAAGGTTAAACTTTTGGCCGTGAGTATTGCAAAGCCCACAATTAAGAAGATTTATGTACGAAGGCCCAAGAAGAAGGAACACAATGAGAAAGGGACAAGTGGCAACTAATAAGAGTAGCAAGTGGCAGCATTTGGGAGGAGAAGTTAGTTATCACCTGGGGAATAAAAGGCACTACAGGGATCAACTAATGATTATTCTTTTGGTTGTTAAGTGTCGAATAGGATAGGCCCTAGAACATTTTAGCTAGTGGTTTAGTTACTTACTTTCGTTGTATTGCTTCTATATTTCTACAGTTAGTTCTGTTGTTTATGAACATTGGAGGAGGATATTGCTTCAGTTCTTATCAATTGGAAGGAGTTTTCTTCTCTTTTTATTAATTTAGTCCATTTCATCTCTCAAATTCAATTGATTTTACAGTCAGTTTGTAACACATCACCTCTGATTCCACATAAATAGAAGGAAGAAAATTGTCTATCAAAAACACGACTTTTGTTGCCTGAGGAAGACAATATCTAACGGATAAGCTTATCTTATAGAGCAGTTCAGTTATTCAGATTCTGGAGAAACTTATATCAATTTCGTTTTGCCTTGTTCACTAGAAAATGAACAATAAAATGCAAGAAATTTTTTTCAAGTCTTCAGATATATATGGTATACAAAAAACTCTCAAGAATTAGCAGTTGATTGATCTAGTCATTCAAAATAGCTACCTGCATCAATGTCGATTAGATTTCTCTTGCCTTGGTAATTCATCCCCTACAAAGCTTTATCCTCATTTTAACCACATTAAATATATGAACAAAATGTGATGGACTGTCTTGTCCATTCATTTGGGAAATAACCACATATATTGAATTCCATTAAAATGTTAAATGGATTGCCAATTGTCTCAAGACACAATGCATTGCCTGCATTATATGAGAGCATAGAATAAATCAAGAAAGTAAAAGTTTACGCACATTAAATTCTGAGCTCGACTTTCGTAAAAGAGTCTCTATATAGCTTCCCAATCCTGCAGCTGTTTGAAATATTTTAGATGTAAATGTACCAGTATGATCTTTTTGTTAAATCAATAGGACTTTATGATGATTAATTTTGATGACAATCAAATAATAATAATAATATTATAAACAAATGAACGTTTTTGATAAGTGTGTTAAGTGTGCAGACAAAGTACAGATGTAGACGTAAAACATAAAACACAGACGCAGACGTAAAGACCACATAGACGCAAAGTCAAAATACAGACGCAGACGCAGACGCAGACGCAAAGTCGAAACACAGATGCAGACGCAGATGCAAAGTCGAAACACAGACGCAGATGCAAAGTCAACTTAGACGCAAAGGCAACACAGACGCAAAGAAGACATAAACGATACCATGAAGATACATTAGCACATCAGAACAGTTATTTAGTCAGAGTTAGTTACAGAACTCAACTAAATGGTGGTTATCAAGAATCAAGAAGCAATTATCAAAGATCAAGAAGCAGCTAGAGACGAAGGCTATAAATACTAGTCGTAGTCGAAGATGTTACAATGTTAGAGAAAATTCTTACAAATCTTACAATTCAAAAATCAGTGATCTTTAAGCGTTTAGTGCTTACTTAGAAAAGAGAAATTTTGTAGTGCAATACAAAGAGAGCTAACCCTACTGTAACAAAAGCTCACAATCTTTTTCTAGTGAGAGAAAAAAAAAGGCTGATAGCCTAGAGAGGCTAAGATAGTGAAAGAATACTTTGTAAGAGACCTGAATAGGCTCTGGAAGGGAAGAAAGAATACTTGTAATCGTTTGGAGTATAGTGAAACACTCAGACGAACTCTAAGGACTGGACGTAGCCCACGGTTTGGGATAAACCAGTATAAAAATCACAGTGTTTATCCTTTTTCCTTTACTTCAGTTTATTTTGTTGTTAAACAATTATATAGAAGTTATTTGCGATTTAACTACGTAATAATTTTCGTATAAATTTTGTGATATCTTTTTAATAAGAAAGAGAAGTTTTTAGTAAGATTTTATATTCACAAAAAGGATACACCATTCAACCCCCTTCTTGTGTTTCGAGTTTCTTGTTAGTAAAGTCTATACTAACGTGTGATTTACTTCAATTGGTACCAGAGTTCGGTTTCCTAGAACCACCTTTACAAAGTGAGGACAAAGATTCATGGCAAAATCACATGTTTTTATAGCTGAAGGTGCCGTCGTCACAAGAACTCCTGCGTTCAATAGTGAAGATTATCATTATTGGAAGGACAGGATACGGCGCTTCATAGAATCCACACATATTAATCTTTGGGATATCATCGAGAATGGACCATACGAACCAGTAGATGATGAAGGACATGCCATTCCTCGCAACAGATGGACAGTTGATCACAAAGCTAGATTTTAATTAAATTCAAAGGCTAAGTTCTTTCTGAGTTATGCATTGATAAGAAGTGATATGATAAAGTTCACGGATGTGAGACTGCGAAGGAGATGTGGGACACTCTATCCATCGCACATGAAGGCACAAACCAGGTGAAAGAGTCCAAGATTAGTATTCTTATACACCAGTATGAGCTGTTTAAATTGCAGGAAGACGAGTCTATTGATCAGATGTTTGGACGATTTCAAACTATCGTTAATGGACTTAAAACTCTTGAGAGAATCTACGATAATTAAAATCATGTGAGGAAGATTCTCAGAAGTCTTCCGAGAAGATGGAGACCCAAATTCACTGCTATACAAGAAGCCAAAGACTTGAGCAAACTAAAGCTAGACGAATTGTTTGATTCTTTGAAGATACATGAAGTAGAACTGGATGCTAAAGACAAACCTAAGAGAGACAAATCCATAGCATTAAAGGCTGGTCAAAAAAATCACAAGACTCGGAGAAATAGAAGTTCTTTGTCAAAAGCATTAAAGATCGAAGAAGTCAAGAAAGATGATACCAGTGAGTCTGATCATGATTCAAGTGAAGATGATAACAAATTATCTTTCATTTCAAGGAAGATCAGAAGGATGTGGAAAAAGAAAGCAAAAGGAAGCAAAAATTTTTCTTTTAAGAAAAATAGCAAAGAAACGTCAAGAACAAGAAGACCTCTATCATTTGCTATGAGTGTAACAAACCAGGACACTACAAGTCCGAATGTTCATTGCTGAAAAGAGAACTAAAGAAAAATAAAGGAAATAAAAAGAGTATGATGGTAACTTGGGAAGATTTAGATTAATCCGAATCTAATTCTGATTCAGAAGCATCAGAACAAACAAATATATGCCTGGTAGCTGAAAAAGAAGGTGACGAGGAGGTCATTTCTAACTTTAATGAACTTCAAGATGCATATTTAGAATTGTTAGAAGATTCACATATTATACTGAAATAGTATAGATCTTTAAAAAGAAAGTTTGTCAAAAAATTGAGAAACACGAAAGTGTTGAAAAAAGAAAACATCTGTCTTAAGAAACAAGTAGATGTTATGAAAAAAGTTTCTATTGATAAATCTGAGGAAATTAGTCATTTGAAACATAGGATTAATTCTCTATTAGCAAATTTATCAACCTTTACTGAAAGTACGAAAAGAATGAATGATATGATCAGTAATTATCGACACCCTAATGACAGGAGTGGTATAGGGTTTATTAAGAGCAATACTGGCTACAAAAAGAAGTTTGTTCCTCATAGAAAGAAATTTCATCAATCTTCTTTTTATCATTCTATGAATGCCTTTAAGACTAACCCTCAAGGACCCAAGAAAATTTGGGTTCCTAAAAAGAACATAATATCTGTTGCAGATCTCCTTCTTTGGAAAAAACAGCCAGCACCAATGGTATTTGGACAGTGGATGCTAGTGACACATGATGAGAAGAAGGTCTATGTTCCTAGATCTTCAAGATAAGAAGGGAGGATCAGTAATTTTTGGAGACAACCAGCAGGGCGAAATCGTTGGAATTGGCAAAATCGGTAAAGATCCTTTGCATGTATTGATAATGTTCTGCTAGTTGAAAGTTTAAAACATAACTTGATTAGTGTAAGTCAATTATGTAATTCTGGTTTTGAAGTGTCCTTTAATCAGAATTCTTATGTAGTCGAAAACAAGGACAGGTCTATATTTTTTTCTACCAAAAGACGAAACAATCTTTATAAGATCAATTTAAAATATTTGCAAACTCAAAATATTTCTTTTTTTTATCAACAGATGAAGAAAAATTGATTTGGCATAAAAAGCTAGGTTATGTTAGTTTTAAACATATTTCCAAGTTGATTAAACATGATTTGGTCAGAGGTTTACTGAAAATAAGTTTTAACAAGGATTTCTTTTATGAAAGTTGTCATAAAGGAAAACAGGTTAAAACATCTTTTTCTTCTAAAAATATTGTAACTTCGTCTAGACCTCTAAAGTTATTACATATAGATTTATTTGGTCCAACTAGGATATTAAGTCTTGACGGAAAGAAGTATAGTCTCGTAATTGTTGATTACTTCACTAGATTTTGTTGGATATTATTTTTATTATATAAAGATGATTCTTTTAAGTGTTTTAAAATTCTTTCCAAAAAATTACAAAATGAAAAGGGAATGTCTATTGCTAGAATTAAAAGTGATCATGGTGGTGAATTTAAGAATGAAAAGTTCAGAATATTCTATGAAGAGAATGGAATTTTCTATAATTTCTCTGCTCCTAAAACTCCATAACAAAATGGAGTTGTAGAAAGAACGAACAGGACTATTCAGGAAATGACAAGAACTATGCTATGTAAAATTAATCTTCCTATGTATTTCTGGGCAGAAGCTGTGAATACGGCTTGTTATATTCAAAATAGAATACTTATACGACCATTGTTGAATAAAACTCCATATGGGTTATGGAATGGAAGGAAGCCTAATATATCTTACTTTCATCCATTTGGTTGTAACTGTACTATATTGAATACAAAAGAAAGTATGGATAAATTTGATTCTAAGGTCTATTCAGGAATTTTTTTAGGATATTCTTTATCTTCTAAAGCTTATAGGGTCTATAATCTTACTTCTAAATCTGTTGAAGAATCTATTCATGTC
>JANZXR010000003.1:22475208-22487422 GCA_027575705.1 Erythroxylum echinodendron
TCTCTTCAAAAATACCTACAACTTCACTTGGATAACAACAACAAATCTCTGAAACTCCCACTTTTCTCTATAGGGCTGAAGCGAGAGGTGACGGAACACAAAAAGAATTGAGAACCAGCGAAAATCTTCCCTATTTGAAGTCTCACGACCCGTCTCTTCACTTTTGCAACGGTCGAATCTCTTTTGATTTCTTACCCTTCGATCTCACTGCCAATCCAACGGTCCTGACTTGTCCACCGTTTCTCATAGCCGTTAGTGCACACAGTTACCGTTGGGGTTAGAGGTTATAAGGTAACCCAGTTTGGGTTGACCTAGTTAAAACGTATAGTGCCGCGGAAATAAGGTGCTACTCCCGAATTACAAAGTAAGATGATAATTGGACCTAACCCAACTCGACCCTAAGTTAACGGATTAGACTTGTATTGGCTGACCCTCAAGCCAGGTTGGGATTGCCCAGGTCAAACTCAACCTAAGGCCTAACACTTATAAATAAATCGACCGTATTTAAAAATAGTTCAAGCCAAGTAGAATCGGATTAGTAGGTTGGGCTTCCTCAATATAGGGTTGAGGCCCAATCTTAGTCAAGCCTCAAGTTAGGTCCCAATAGTAGCGTTTAGTCGGAGCCAACTCAATATTACCCCTAATGACAAAAAAAAAAATTACTCAAAATAGATTTGACTGGACTTGAATTTAGATTTAGAAAATTTTCTTATGACACCAATTAATTATTGAAAAACAAATTAACTCATCCTAAAACTAATACGTCAATATAAATTTTAATAAACTCTGGACTTAAATATTTTAATGTAATCAAATTATGGCTTAAAATTTTTTAAAAAGTTTAAAATTTGAATTTTAAGAGGCTAAATTTGGCCCGAGCCATTTTCATCATAATATTATAACTATAATAGAAACTTTTTCTATCTTTGTAGGATATTTTTTTTCTTTTCTTTTTATTTTTTATTATAAAGGTTAGTGTTAAATTTTTAATTAAATTACGCGCATAATATAAATATTGATTTATTTCCTTTTAGATATATTTTATTACATTAGTCCATTGAGTAACATTACAATAAGTAAGCTACAATTTGATTAATTAGTTTCCTTGGAACAACTTGTAAGGTCACAGGTTTAAGGCACAAGTTTAAGTCACGAAAAATTACTCCTTTATGACTATAAATTACAGGTTCAAGTCACAAAAATAATCTTTTTGTATATATCATGACCCTCTCTAGACTCTGCAAAGAGGAAAACCCCGTGCATTAAATATGTTGACTTTGACTTTAGTTTATTGCTTCTCCTTAATCCTAATTCATTAAAATTCAATCCAACAAAACCAAAAAGGAACTATAGATAACAATTTATAAAAACATTCCTTAAGGATGGAAGAGTAGACATAAAAATGAGTTAGGTTGGGTCGGACTAGAGGAGTAGACATAGAAATGAGTTAGGTTGGGATGGACTAGACTTCTCCAGAGATAATTTGAATTTGACCTACAATTCAATCGAGATGTCTAATATGAGAACGATTTCGAATCGGACCGAGTTAGATTAGCGAAATTTGCCATTAGTGTGAAGGAGGCTAAGTTAACGAAAAAGAAGGTACTGAAAAAGGAAAAGCAATCAATAAAAATTGCAACTTTGTTACAAGAGAGACTATTGGCAAACAAAAAACTCAAACTAAAAACACTACACAAAATGATTAGTAACAGAAGACCAAACCAATACAACATCAAGCAATGTAACACACACACACATTGTGGAGGGTGATGAATGAACCTTGCTATTAGGCAAATAAAAAACAATGCCTAAAATATTGAACAAGACTACATGAGGGGAGATTGAGAAGCAAAATACAACAGCAGCGAATGGCAGATTCTTCTTTTAGCTATATGCCTCAAACAATGCACACCATCACTCTTCTCTATTTACTCACATACCAGTTAAAATGCTTGGTTAGTTCTGCTTTATATCTACACTTGATCCTCTGGTCCAGCAAGTATGACCTGTTGAGATACGTCTTACTTCAATAGAGAAGGAAACCAAAGAGAACAGAACATAAAAGTTAAGCCCTTGAACTGCTTGCTCATACAACTGAGTCCCAAATAAGTTTTAAGAAGCAGCAGCAATTAGATCCTAAAGATTTAAAGTTTTGAAGCTAAAGCTGACCACAACCAGCAATGAGAGCTAGAATTCAAGCTTTTCATGGGAGTCTTACAGTTTGACAGGTCGATCTCGAAAAGTTTGCGGAGATGCAGTGGAAATACTTGAAAGAAAATAAATCATGTCTAGATATGCTGCAAAACAGAATAGGAGCAGAGTATATATTGCAAGCATTATAGCTGCATTCCTTTCTAAGCAGCAGGAATTAGATTCTAAAGATTTAAAGTTTTGAAGCTAAAGCAGACCGAAATAAATGATAAGAGCTAGAAAAGTTCAAGATTTTCATGGAAATTATACGATCTGATGGGTCGATAGCAAAAAGTTTGCAGAGATGCAGGGAAACACTTGAAAGAAAATAAATAATGTCTAGACGCAGAACAGGAGCAGAGTATATACTGACATTGCAATCAAAAGCACATTTCCTTGCAAGCATTGCAGCTGCATTCCTTTCTCGTTCTGATTCAAATGTTAGTACATAAGAAAGGCCCTTCCTTGGTTGCCAAAACAATTGTTTTGCTGCAGCATTGCCATCACCTCTGACTCCACATAACTAGAAGGAAGAAAACTGTCGATCAGAAACATGACTTTTATTGCCCAAGGAAGACAATATCTAACGAATAAGCTTGGCTTATAGTGCAGTTTCAGTTTTTCAGACTCTGGAGAACTTTGTATCAATTTCATTTTGCCTTGTTCACCAGAAAATGAACAACAAAAGCCATGAAAATTTTCTCAAGTCTTAAGACATATATGGTATTCAGAAAACTCTTAAGAATTATCAGTTGATTTATCTAGTCATTCAAAGTAGCTACCTGCATCGATGTCGAATAGATTTCTCTTGCCTTGGTAATCCATCTCCTACAAAGCTTTATCCTCATTTTTCCCACATTGAATATATGAACAGAATGTGATGGACTGTCTTGTCCATTCATTTGGGAAATAACCACCTGTATTGAATTACATTAAAATGTCAAATGGATTGCCAATTGTCTCAAGACACAATGCAATGCCTGCATTATATGAAAGCATAGAATAAATCAGGAAAGCGAAAGTTTACACACGTTAAATTCCGAGCTCGACTTTCGTAAAAGCATCTCTACATAGCTTCCCAATCCTGCAGCTGTTTGAAATATTTTAGCTTCAATCTTACAAATAAATGTACCAGTACGATCTTTTTAGAGGAATCGAAGTTGTTCATTCATTTCCAAAATATAGGAAACAAATAAGAGCTGCAATAGCACATTAATATCATCAACACTGCCAAAAATCGGGTTTAGTATTTGGCACAAACCAGAGTGAATGACACCACCAGTAGTCACAGTGAACTTTTGGCCGTTGGAGACAATATCCACTTGCAAGAATCGTCCAACATCGAACGGTTCAGGAGCATACATCGATTTGTTAGCACCTGTTAAGCGAAAAACTGATTATGACAACTATCAAAAGCAACAACACTTCATCAGCATATTAGCTTCCAAAACTTTTCAAAGTTTAGCGTAACCCACAAATGCTGGAAGTTTGGTAACATAAAAAGGCACAATAATTTAACTCCATATTGAAGATAAACAGTTGATGTGCAAACCCGAAATAGCTTCCTTTTGGCTTCCATCGGATGATAAGCGATACCACTGAACTGAACACTTTGAAAGAGAAACAGCACTGTCCGAGCGAGGCTGGAGTTGTAAGACCGAACCGAGAGTTTCAGAACCATCTAGGTAATATAAAGAGGCTTTATTCTCCTCGGCTCTCTTGCTTATTGCCAGCTAGATTGTTCAATATAAAAATGGATGAGAGTTGAAGTAAAACGGAGAAAAGGTGAAGAAAAGGAAAGCTACGCTTATATTCCAAAGATAAGAAACAAGCGTATGCTCTCTAGAATGAACATGATGAATTTCATGTAGGAGTATAAATCAGCACAGAAGAAAACTTCCAATAAAGTCACCACCTTGATCAACGTGATTAACAAAGAGCGTTATAAAGCCATCAGAGTTGATAGAACATGAGTATGCAAAATTTTCAACAAACCTCTCTCTGAAGTTTGACAGAAAAGATAGATTTATCCCGAATTTGAGCTCTTAAGGCACGAAGTTCGTATTCCATGTCCATCACCTGCATGTATTCTCCTTGTTAAACACTAAAGAAACTTTGGTAAGAACAGTAGCTAGAAGTTCCTTTTCATGTAGATACGTAGGTGATTGTTCTATGCGACTGCTCAATGGGAGAACAATCAGAGAAAAACAAACAGCGAACTAGAAGCAAAAGTTTCAAGGAGATACAGTGATTTTACCTTACTTGGCTGATGCAACAGTTTAATTCTTCTAGCCTCTTGAACCTCCTCAATTAATTCCTCCACATCCTAAAACAACATGAAGTGCATAAACAGATAACACCATAGTTAATCTTACACATGCACCAAACTATAGTACAGACTGTATAAAAGACTTCAATTTATAAAAGGTTCGTATCATCACGTGATAAAACACTTTCACTAAGATGAGGAAAACCCAAAAAACAGCCGATGGGAGAAGAACTCACAGGGGCCTGATCTTTAGAATTTTGGGCGCTCCTTTCTTCCTCTTCTAGGGCCTCACCGAACCTCTGCACAACTGCTCTAGCACTTTCAATTTCAGCACAAGCAAAAGATTTTTCTTGATTGACTAACTTCTTAGCATCTTCAGAAGCCTGTAAGTGGGAAAAAAAAAAAGGGAATCTCAGTAATAGGACTGCAAAAGTAGACATTCATAGGAAGAATGGCCAACATTACTCGTGGGTACAAATTATGGTGACCTAATTAACTGTGACGAATAGGAAGGCAGCTGCTCGAGCAATATTTAATGGTTACCAAGAATCTATCGTTATCTTACTATGAGTTGATTCCAAGTAATTTTCAGATACTTTTAGGACATTCAAGCACAAGCTCATCCAGGACCAATAACCTAAGGACACCAAGATGGTAATAGTACATGTAGCACAGGAACAATTCAAGTTAAGTAATCCACATGCAGCCTAATCACTCCATCAACCAACCTGTTTGAGAAAGCCAGCCAGTTTTTTTACTTCAAACTTTTCCTGGATTAATTCTCCTTCTTTTTGAGTCAACTTAACTGCTAATGCCTCAACCTGAAGAAAAGAAAATGGTAATCAGAACCACTGGCATGCCAAGAATATGGAAATTGAACAGTTGAACCTGAGGATTTGTATTAGATATGGTAAACAAACTTGGGTTATGTAAAACTAAACCAACCATAGAAATAGCTTTCTCGACATCCTCCTTGTTTTGACCTGCCATACGGCCTCTTAAAGATTCCAATGCATCCCTAAGCTTCTTTAGAAGAACATGTCCTTCCAAAGAAGCACTCTCTCTAAGCTTTACCTGAAATCAAGAAATAGGGAATAATTAAATAACAAAGCAAGAAATGTGTAGATTTGATACTGAGAAATGCCTATTTGCATGTGCCTCTTCATGGGCTGTGAAAAAGTTTGAGAACCTCCTCAGTTAACTTAGCGGCAGCAGCCAAGTTCTTGTCAAATTTACTAGCAAGGTCTCGAACTGAGAGGCGTTTGTGCTGATCCGAAAGCTGCATAGTTTCCTGTTCAACAACCTCCTTCAGGGATGGACCCTTGGGGTCTTCTTTTGGCTCTTCCAAGATCTGATGATCTGGTCCTAGCTTATATTTTGGGAAGTGATTATAAGTAAAGCTCACATCTGCAGAAACTGGAAGAATCACTTCCATCTGCATGTTTTCTTCAATTTCAGGACTTATCTTCGTCATTGAGTCAGGTTAGATTCCCTGCTCATTGCCAACCAGAGTGTCTGTATTAGTCCATAAAGCTCCGATTTTTACTTCAACTATGAATTAATTCCTCGCAACTATCAAAGAACTCCAAAGCAAACCACAAAATTTCTTCACCAAGTACCCGAAGGTCAATAGGGAACACATTCAAAAGGTAATTATAAAAAGTAACAAGCCAAACACTTCTGGAGCAAATTATGGAAAAATCCCAGATAAAGAAAAAATGAAAATGCAACTAAAAGTTGCAAGCTTGGTCGACGAACACTTACAGATGACAACAGAATGTATGACCAAGGTCAGGACTTTCACAAAGCTTTTTTTCTCCGGCAGGTTGACAACTACAGAACTTAGGCAGAAAAAGAAAATACAGAGAAAGTGAGAAGGAGGAGAAGAATCTAAGGAATGGTTTTGGAGGTGTTTTTATTTTTCCTTGCTTTACTAAAAGCAACTGAAAGAGAGAGACATACACACAACACAAAGAAGGTGCCTTGCTGGTAACTGACCCCTGACTTGTTTGCTTTCTTCATCTACTCACAGGTCCCTCTCTCCCTCTCCCTCTCCCTCTCCGACCAAAATTCATTATAGTTTATGATATATTCTTTTGTATTATTCTGTCTCTCAAAGTGTGGATTATGATGATGATGGTAAAGCATCATTTTCACATGAAGCATCGTCTGGTCAAAACAGTTAAAAATGAAACAACTCCTTCCCCTCCATCATCCATGCGCTGGTCCCACTCTTGGTTTCTAGTTGGTCCCACTTTCGTCCAGCTTGTGGGGCATAGTTGCTCTGAGTGGAGCTATGGATGTTGTTAGGCAGGAGGATCTGTTAAAGAAAGGTTTGTTGGATGATGCACCCTGCCAAACTACACTACTTCCTTGATTAGCACTACAATTTAGGAGCTTTCATCTCCTTTGGAGTTGAGTTACTTTAGCATTATGATAGCTTAGAAAAGTCATACTATGGCATTAGCACTTATTACCTAAGATATGGAAATAAAATATGCAATTTATTTATCATTAAAAATAAAAATAATTATGTATAATACTAAAATATGGAAATTTCTAGTTTATTTTAACATTAACATTAATTATTAATTAAAAATGAGATATATTAATAACAAATAATTGAAAAAATAAGTCAACCCAAGATTGCTAGAGTGACTATACACTGCCGTTAGTGGCAATAGTGACTATGCAAAAACCTTGGTCCTCACTAACATGCATAGGAAAGTGGGGCAATGCATTGAGATTTGGTACATGAGAGTGACCAAAGCAATTGGCAAAACACTTTTCAGTGTTATTCAAAATGGAAATCCATTTCATTGCTCTTGCCCCGAAAAAGTTGCCGACGACATATCTCACTGCCAGATCTTAATTTTAAAGTCTTAAAATAGATTTGAATTTCAAAATCTCTCATATTCATATGTAACTTATACACTTATGCTTATAAAAAATTTTCGCATACTGATTAGTTCGCTTAAGATAATTAAGAATTATAAGTGCTAAGTGTTTTGCTATATAGATTTAGGAAAAGCTTAGTCCCACAGGGGTTTAGTCATCAACCAGAAAATCAAAGTACATTTATTAAAAATTCATCCATCAAAGTTAAAATGTAAGGTGAAGCATATAATAATTGGTAGGAGGTGGATCCCATTGGCTTGATAGAGTCTTATGTAAAGAGGTAAGTTTGCATTTGGTATAAGATATATTAATACCGAATAATTAAAAAAGAATTGAAAAGAAAAGGTAAATAAACAATTGAATTGAATTATGGTATTAAAGAAATCAAATGCTAACTACCATTTTTTATTGAATTAATTTGAATTAGTCCATCAATTTGTTATATAATATTTATTTTAAATTAAAAAAATTTTGACGTATTTTTTATTTTATTTATTATTATAAGAATCAATCATTCTGCGGTTTCTATGCTTGAAAAAAAATCTATGATATATTGCTCAAATCATTGGCTCGGTGCTAATGTACATTTTCAAATCTTGCGTACATGTGAGATTTTTATTAGATTGTTATTATTGTTGAACGTAATCTATAAATTGCTGAAGGAAAAAAACAAGGTTTGTTATGTCTTTTTGTTGAGAGCCATTCAAGATTTCACAAAAAATATATATACCCAATATAAAGTTCATGACTACATTTTCCCATAAGAAATCTTTGCATCGTTAAGTACCAAAGAAAAAAACAAAGGATAAGAAAGAAGAATGAACAAGTGACAGGAACAGGACCTAAGATAATGAATGACTTTGATTGTCTTAGATCTTCCTTTTTGCTTTCACTTTTTGGCAGGCTCCACAATGCATGCATGAGGTGAACTATGCCACATACAAGCACAAGTTCACAACTCACAACAACACACATCAAGACAAGAACAGAACAGTACAAGAATGGTTGGTTCTTTTAAACTTTGTTTAACAAGTCATGATCATCATTTAGTTGGGTAAGCAACCACCTCGTGACGATTGGGAGGGTGTCCATTAGTGTACAAACACACCCATCTCCTCCTTTCATTGAGTCAGTGACTTGTAAACTAAGGTATATCGGTGACATGATAGCTTTCCATTATATATATATATAAACAGCTAAGTGACAATTGGGTAAGTGTTCGCTTTTTAACTTTTTTTTCTTTATATGGTGTTGTGGTAGGTGACTATTGGAGAAACTCAATTGTCCCTGATCATCATTTAACAGTAAAAGATTGGTTTGGAATCATAATTAATGTTTGCTTTTATAATATCACGTGGTCCAGGAATCCCACGGTTTGGTGTGTCTTGTCTTCACTTACCCATCCACCAGGATCAGAATACAGGATTCAACCAGGACATCCATGTTTTACTCCGTTGAGGTTGGGATGTTCAGCTTCAACACGTTTATAGCCGCTGGAATTAGAGCGTCGATAAACTGGCTACCTTAGCCTTATTAGCAAGTCCAAGATTGCATGTACTTTAAGAATCTTAGATGGAAACTGCGATGATTGTACAACAGGATCTGTAGGAAGTGTTATATCGCAAAGCGATGCAATAGTGTTGTAACATCTTTTTTTTCTTTCCTTTATATTAAAAAAAAAAGAATATAGGATTCACCTACAACGTTCCTGATGTTTACAGCAATGTTTTTTGGATTAATTTAACAGTAGAATTTTTAAATTAGTTAATTTTTTAGTTTATTTTTAATTTTTTGATTTAATTTAGTTTAATAAATTTTGTTCTTAAAAATTAATTAGTTTATTAATTAATCAACTATTTTTAATAATTATTTTTATAAACTAAATTCAAATCCATTTTTTTTAGAAAACCCCATATTTTTGGTATAAAGTGCATTTTCCTTCTTAGACGAAAATTCAAATCCATTTTTTTAGAAAACCCTGTATTTTTGGTATAAAGTCAATTTCTTTTCTTAAGTGAGAGTTCAATATTAATATTTATTTAGCAATATTTTTAATTAAAATTTAAATTTTCAATAAGTAATGACAATCTTTTTAATTATTTTTTAAATTATTCAATCTTTAACCGGTTTTATACTAATCTAATTTCGATTGAACTTTTTAAACCTTAAACTTCTTACTTTATCGGTTTAGCTTTTGATCCAGTTTTAAAAATATTGTTTATTAATGTAGGCTTAATAAGGTTTTCATCATAATTTATCATTTTTAATATATGTAGAAACTAATATTAAATAAAAGATGAATTCATGATCATTAAATAACATTATTTTAAGAATATAAATAAGTTGTTATGAACAGTTGAATAGGAAAATATTGTTTCCTATTTATTTAAAAAGCTTGCATAATCACCTTTTAAAACACTTGTAAAACAAATAAAACATAAACGCTTACTTCTTTTTTCATTTTTTAAGAAAGATTACTAATGATACAAACTTAACTTCTTATAGCATTACTTATAAAGATGATAAGATGACAAGAAAGAATTAAACTTGTTGATAAGAATAATTGGTATCTGCTTTATTTATAAGAATAATTAGTTTTAGGTCAGATTCAAACTTGATTTATTTGGCTTCATTAGACCCAAAACTCAAATTTTAAATTAAAAGAAAGTGTCTAAGTTGATAGAACTTCAAATTAAGTTTGGCTTTTTTTAATATTTGAATTTCAAACAATGCTCATATTCGAGTTGTCCAGCCAGGTTCGACCTGACTCAAAGTTAAAATATTAAAAACAAATAACATTATTTAGCTTGTTTTCAAAATTTAAACTAAAAAATAATTGATCTTGGCAGGAAAGTTGATTAGACTTTGAGCCACTCATATTCAATTGAACTCTATCTTAGGTTGTGTTTAGATTTACGGTACAGTAAGAATAAGTACTTATTTACCGTAGTTTTTAAACACAGTCACGTGTTTAGATTTACGGGCGAGCAATAGGAGATAGGAGGAAAGTGCAATACCACCGTAGAAATGGATAAATAAAAAGAGAGTTGAGTTACGAAAGTGCTTATGTCATATAAATTATACTTTTTATTAATAACCTTGTGATAATTATCATTTTTCATTATACCCTCAACTAATAGAAAGCAAGTTCGACTAATATATGATTAATAATATATATTTTATGAAATATTTTATTTTCTAAATTTATTATATATATTTTTTTATTTTAATTTAATATTTTATTATTTATAATTTTAAACTTATATGACTAATAATATATTTTTTAATTATTTATATAACAATTAATATTTTATTAAATCAATAGATTTTTTATTTATTTTATTTCTTTTCAACAACTGCAACCGTATTTATCAAATACCTATTTTCACGTTTCAGTCTCAATACTTAAGTACTTATTAAGTCATTTTAGCAGGTTGATTACAGTAAGTTATCAACCACTATTGTCTCTTTAAACCAATCCTTAAGCATGAGCTCCAAATCTAATCAAATTTCGAACCGAAATCAAACTTAGTGGCCCAAACTCAATCCAATCCAATGTCAATTTTATGTTTTTAACGTAAACGATTTAGGTGTAATCGCACTTAAACACAATTTTCAATATAATCCAGGAGAAGCATACAATTTTAACTACTTTCAAGGCCATTCCATCCCGCAATTATTACGTTCCCGTTACTATTTATCGCGTGGGATCGAATTTGCCTAGGTGATTGGACTTGTTAAGTCCTTTATATGGTCCAAGTGTAGAAGCAACATATCTAGAGATAGGCAACGATCCAACCCTAATTTCTTTTATTCAATCCGAAATTCGATTGGATTAGATTTAAAACACATGGTTCCATCGGATTCGTAGTTTGAAAGTCAATTGATTTGAGTTAAAGTTGATTGTAAAATTTAAAAGGGAGTCAGCTTTGTATTTTTTATAAAATAATTATTTTTTATTTGTAAAAATTTTAAAGGGTGTCAATTTGTTTTTTGATAAAATAATTATTTTTTATTTAAATTTTAAATTAGGCTTAAGGCATGAAATGAAAATTTGAATTTATTTTGAAATTAAAAAATGTTTGAATTCAAAATTGAGCTAAAATTAAAAAAATAAACTATATCAAAAATTAAAAATTCTAAAAAAAGCTAAACCAACTAAAATATGTTTAATTTAAATCAATTTTGTTGACTTATACAAATCACATTCAATTTTTTTTATATCCAATCAAGACATAATAATTAACAAAACTAAAGAAAGTCGGTTTATCAAATTGGTCTAAAATTGAAAAAATATCTTATACATATCTTTTGTATATAAAAATTACGTCCATGCATCTTTCAACATTTGATTTCAGAGAATGTTCACCTGTAACTACAGTGAAGTTGATCAGTAGTATCCAGTCTCCGTTGATTAAGCAACAGATTCAGCAGTAATGATGTGACTTTAGATTAATGTTCTACCTCCTTTAAACGCTAAATGCTCTTCCGTAGAGTCTATGCAGTAATCATGGGCGCTCCGATCTGACAATAGCTTTATGTTAGGAATTAAATCAGCTGATATACTTTATCACCCTATTTTATGGGATCAGTATCAATTACGATGTTACTGTTCTGTTTTATTAAATCTTATCTACGTAAATATGTAAATAAAATTTAATAAAATAATATTAAAATAAAATAAGTGAAACAGATAATTTAATGAGTTATTTTACCATATTTTATACATCTTTTTTTGTTAAATAGATATGTGGATGAAATAAATGGAAACAAAATAGGAGTAAATATCATAAACGTATAAATTAAATGGATTAGAACATAGTCGTAATAGAGAAAATGGAACAGAAGATTTGTTTC
>JANZXR010000003.1:22487522-22535087 GCA_027575705.1 Erythroxylum echinodendron
CGTCTGTGAACAGTAACACAGACGATACGTGTCCTCTATGTTTTAATTCGTCTGTGAACAGTAACACAGATGATACGCGTCCTTTGTATTTTACTTCGTCTGTGAACAGTAACACAGACAATAACGATATCAATAACACAGATGAAGTCCATTCGTCTGTGACTAGTAACACAGACGATAGCACAATCAATAATACAGATGAAGTCCATTCGTCTGTGTACAGTAACATAGACAATTCTATCCTCTATGCTCTATCTTCTATGTTTTTCTCTACTCATTCTTCATACTCTCTATCCATCCTTTCCTCTGTGTTATGACGCCATCACAGAGAATACTTATACTCTTAAATCCTCCTTACCTCTGTGTTATGACGTCATCACAGAGGATACTTATGCTCTTATGTCCTCACTTCCTCTGTGTTGTGACATCATCACAGAGGATACTTATACTTCTAAATCCTCGCTTCCTCTGTGTTGTGACGTCGTCACAGAGGATACTTATACTTTTCTAAGCTTTCCTAGCCTTTGTGTGTGGCGTCATCACAGAGGATACTTAACCTCTATATTTTTCCTTAGCATCTTTCTTCTTCGATGCAATCTATTAATCCTTTTCGATGTCTCTCATTTATTCCAAACTTATATTAGAAATGATTCACAATTAAACCTTAATCTTTCTCACTCCTCAATTAATTGGATCGTAACCAGAAATTGCAATCATACACAGAATTATATGAATACATATCTCATTCATTCATTTCCAAAAGTATCTTTTTTACAAAGCTTTAAAATCCTTACAAGCCATAACTACATCAGTACTCAAATCCCCTTTTAAGGCCTAGGCTAAAGAGACCCAGAACAAGCATGATGCCTTCATCCTCTGACTCCTCTATTCTAACTAAACAAGGTAAACTAGTGATCGTTAATAAGGATGTAAATGGTCAACCATGGAGTAATACTAAATGCAATCTATTCAGTGAATACCCTCCACTTTTTGGCAATAAAGTTGATACATTGAATGTCAATGGGCATGAGAATGGAAAATCTATAGATGGAAGTTGCAAACTCTTTGGCACTCCTCTCATTAGCAGTCCTATTACACCAGAGCCCACTGGGCCTATTAGAAACATGTGGAATGAGCCAATGGTTCATACGTTCTCCTCAAGTCACCAAAAATTTCTATTTGAATCTGATCACAAGTCAAAATAGTCTAGGGGTTCTCAAATGGTTGACAATATTACACATGAGAAACATTTTGTTTCTGCTAATCAATGCACAAAAGATGCTCAGGGAAAAGCTCCAAAATGTTTCTACGAGGAGTTGTACTAAGGTACTTTCTTTTGTCAAATGTTAAGAGGTTACAGCTAGCACCCATTAGTTTTAAAAACTTGTTTTCTTTTCTTGGCATCAACAAGTTTACAAGCAGTGAATAACACTTGGTAGGTCAATTGACCTTACAAACTTCAACAACTATGATGAGTTAACTAAGGAATTGGATAGATTGTTTGAATTTGATGGTAAACTAATGCCATCCACAAAAACTTGGTAGATTTTGTACACTGATGATGAGGGTGATATGATGTTTGTCAGAGATGATCCTTAGTTGTAAGGATGATTGCATTCTTTCATTTATTTTCCAATTAGTTCGAAAATTCACTACTTTGAATGAATGCTAGCTTCTTTTTACCTACATTGTAGAGAATTTTTTCATATGTTCGTAATATTTTCATCTATACTAAAGAGGAGGTTCTAAAGATGAATTTAGGGGCCTTAAATTTAAAATGCAATGGCAACTTGCTAGAGTCAAATGATATGGACACAACTGAAGTGAAATATTAGCCATTGCCTTCTGGATATACTCCAAAAGATAGATAGGTTGGCTTATTTGCTAAGTATGTTGTCTTATGGATGATGGCTTATGTTTCTGTCTTCTCATGCAAGGAAGTTAAAGGTAGGCAGCAGGAGGTGATTTGGTATAGTGCGAGTATAATGCCAAATCAAAATGGCTGAGTTTTCTATTGTTTCATAAATAGATGCCACATATTAATAGATTCAATTTTGGAGAATATTACTTAGTTTTGTAATGGTTCCTATTATATGCATAAATATCTTTACTAAATTATTTTATCTTTTCTACCATATAAATTTCACAATATTCACTCATATATTTCATCTATTTATCTTTTAAATTCATTCAACCATTTATTTTATATTTATTTTACTATAATTACAAAAATTAAATATTTCTTATTTAAACTTACTTATTATTAATTCATTTGAAAAAAATTAACTATTATATTTTCCCTCTTTTCTTTTGACAAATTTAAAACTTCAATCCCACAATTCTATTTTTTCCCTTAAAATTTAACATTATAATATATTAATTGATTTAATACTCTTTAATTTTAAGTTAAGTGGGCATACTAGTTTGGATTATAACTGCGCATTTGCGCATTCTACACCTACTAGTTTATTCAAAATGGAACTCCTTCTTCTTCTCCATTTCATTGCTCTTGCCCTGAAAAAAGTTGCCAACAACAAAGTTTTGATACGAGATTATTCAAGTTTAGCTTTCTTGACTCTATTTTTGATAGTTAAGTACTATAAGTGCTAAGTGTTTTGCTATATAGATTTAGGAAAAGCTTACTATCACATTCGTTTAGTCATCAACCAGAAAATCAAAGTACATTTATTAAAAATTCATCCATCTAATATATCCCAAAGTTAAAATGTAAGGTGAAGAACATAATAATTGGTAGGAGGTGGATCCCATTGGCTTGTTAGAGTCTTATGTAAAGGGGTAAGTTTGTATTTGGTATAAGAACTTGATGTATATATATGTGAGTCATTCAGAAACAACTTATCTACTAATTAGATGTAAGGTTACATACTCGTTATTTATAGTGATAGATAGAAGAAAAGCATATAAAAGCCTTTTTTTTCATTCACTTGATATTTTGAAATGAGAGAATTGAACTTGAAAATCTACTCCTTTAAAAAAATGAATTGAAAAGAAAAAGTAAGTAAACAATTGAATTTGATTCGTTGGATGGTACCAATGAAATCGAATGCTAACTACCATATCTCAGTTATCTCAATTTATTGGAGTAGTTACCTCTAACATAGTTTTGAATCTAAAATCCATATGTAGGATCTTTTGCTCATTTAATCTATGAAAACAGATGTTAGGAGAAGAAAATTTAAAAAAGTTTGCTAGAATTAAAGTAGGTTGAAGTTGGAACAACTAGGGTTTAATAAAAGACATCCTTAAAATAAATTTGAATATAATTTTATTGTGTTTATCTAACAAAACCTTTATTTATAGTAATCTTACTAGAAACTCTAATCATAATATGAAAAAAATTCATATAAAACTCATATCAATAATAATAAAAATTCAAGTAATAGCATATTCCAAAAATAAATATAAACTAAATAACAAAATTTTAAAGATCAATTAAAAAAGAAACTTAATACCAAATAGAACAAGCAATTTAAAGCTTTGGGACTGGGTACTAATTACATCATATCTCCTACCTTATATAGTGTGAGCCTATAAAAGGAAAGAGAAGTAGAGATGTGCTACCACAAGAAGGAAAGAAAAGGAAGTAGAAATGAGCTACCATTAAGAGATAAGAAATTAAGAGGATGTAAAAAAAAATATGATGTGAATTAAAAGCAATGGATATGTTATAAAACATATTTCAACATTAGTTGAAATATATGATCTCTACTTAAAAAAGAGAAATGATTGAATATAAATAGAAATATTTTAGCATGCATATGCTGAACATTTGCCTCCTATTCATAAGCTTTTCACTTTACTACTTTGGAAGACATTTGATTAGAATGAATTTTAGGTGATGAAGTTGTTTAGTAGTTGGCATAAAGTAATTATTAATTCAAGAGTATGTGTGTTCAAAGTCATACATAACATGTTACATATGAACTAAAAGGCTAATTTTCATATAAATGCTTTTGCTTTAGTTAAACCCAAAAAAGGACAAAAAAAACTTAAGCACTGATGATAATTTAAATAAAGAAGCTAAATCAAAACCTATATCTTAATCTAATACAATATTCAACCTACAAATCAAGACTATCCTACCTAAAAAAATAGCTTTTATTTTCAAATCATACTTATAAAGTTTTGGAACAAGGAGGTGGTATGGGTTGGAACCAAAGAATAAGGGATTGTGGAGAATGTTTTAGTAAACTTTCTTTATCTAGTCTAATTTATTTTGAACCTCTTTCCATATGGAATGATAGATATCATAAAAAAAATTTCTTTAAAATTTTTTTTGTAGGATATTAGTGAATACTAATTTGCTTTAATAATTTAAGAATTCTTTACAACTTTATACTTCCACTAGTTTATGATAATTTTTTGATGTTGATTACCATTCACATTATAACAAATAAGGTTGGCTCTTTTTAGGTTTTACCATTAATTGTGAACCCTAATGAGTTCAAATACATCCTTAAAAGTGGCTGGAAGTTCTTTAATTAAGATACTCCTCAATTCAAATGTTTTCTAAAACTAAAATCCATTAAGGGAAAGATAGAAGAACTTAATAGAAAGGGAGAGGCCAACACCAAGGAAGCTATTAAAACTATTAGACACTTTTTAAGTTTTGCCTTAAAAATTTAGAGAAGAACTTAATTGAATTAAATCTCATATCTTAAGAAAGGAACAAACCTTAAACTTGCCTAAATGTCATTAATAACCACTTTGAGCTTACCAAAAAAAAAATGCAAGATCGTATTGGCTTAAAGAAGTTGAACTTAGAACTAGATACTTTCATAATGTCATTTTGATTAGAAGGAATTGCAAATGTATAAGAACTACTAAAGATATTCTTAAAATAAGTTCACTTATATAAAAAGATAAAAAACAACTTACACACTATAATTCAAAGTCTTTGATGTGTTTAGAGATATCACATTCTCCACCAAAGCTCAACATATTCACATTTAGTCCCCCCAAAATTAGTGATTCTTACAAAGTTGTGCTCACTTGCTTATTATTAGATGAACACATTTTGGCTTTAACCCAGACAATGCTCTAAATCCATATGGCATAAATGTGAAGCTTTCTAGAAATCTTAGCACGTTATTAGAACTAACCTTTAAAGGCCATTTTCAAATGCTTTTATAATGGAAGAATTATTAAATCATTCACTAGCATGGGCATCACTTTGCTCCTTGAAGATCCGAATCCTTCCACCTTTGTTGAATTCCAAAGGTAATAGATCATTATCAATCATTCTCTTGTGGGAACTTTTAAAATTATTTTAAATAATGTATTTATTAAAAAATTATGTTTTGATCTTTTATAATGCATATTCCTTTTCACAATCAACAAAAAATTTACAAAGGTTTTTAATAAAACCCTCTAAATATGTTATAATATTTTTTAGAAACTTTTAAAAATTCATGTTTTTATTTATGTTTTAACCTTTTAAGACCTCCACTCAACTCAATATCTTTCCTTGAGGATTTTCTCTTATTTCATTTTTTGATATTTTCTTTGGTTTTAGAGCTAGTTAGCTATATCCCTACCTTGAAACAAAAGAAATAGTGCTATACTTTAAGATGTCTAATCAAGTATTACACCTCAACGCAATTTAGGGAGAATAAACTAGCTTTGGGTTCGAGTGACATTTTACCTCTAAGCATAAGTCACTTATTGATCCTTCATCATCAATTGAATAGACGTATTAATTTTAGGTTTTAATTGGCTTGTTTGATAGGTTCGTGTTCTCTTTACTTTATTTTGAAGACAATCTTAGAGTTTTAATTCTTTATAATCCATATTTTAGATGGTTTTTGGCTTTTAAGTGTTGGAAGTGTTAGAAGTTTTTGTAAGTGTATTGTAAATGTTGGAAATTTTTGGCTTTTTAGGGAATTTAAAGGATGGATCAAGGAATGCATAACTTTAACTTCATTTAGCGTAATAATGAATGGAAAACCAAAAAGTATCTTTAAAGGAGGTAAACGGATCCTTCCCCTTATCTCTTCGTATTATGTAAGAAGATTCTAATCAAATTGGTTAATCATCATATTTCTCTAAACCTCAGCTTCTACTTTTATAACAAATATAAGGAGGTTGGCCTATTGAGCCTCTCCTTTATAGATGATCTAATTTTTAAGGCTCATGATAAGTCTATTAATGTCTTAATGACTACTCTAAACCTTTTCAAAGACCTAGTAGGTTTAGAGGTGAATTACAACATGATCCATTTAATAGTATCCAGGAGAGCATAAAAAATAACAGTTTGGATTTTAAGGATTTCAGTAATACAAGTCAAAGTGCCACCTTTCGCCTATCTTTAGATCCCCTATCCATAAAGAGGTTGCATTATAGGGAGAATGTCCTACTTGTAGAAAGAGCGCAAAATAGGTTGAGTAATTGGTGTAACAAAGATTTGTCCTATACTAACATGCTTGTTTTGATTAAGTCAGTTTTGAGTTAGTTGGTATACTAGTTAACTCACATAATCCTCTCAAAAGGTTTAATCAAATCTTTGGAAGAACTGCCATCATACTTCACATCTACACCCTTAGTGATAAGCTATCCTTATATTCAAAATATATGGATATATGGAGCATTAGTTAGGGTGTGTTTTGTAACAATTAGTGGATATTAAGTAGCAAAGCGTCCTACATTTGATTATGGAACTCTTATTTTGAGAGCTTTTGTATTTTCAACTAATTTTGCCATTATTAGTTTAATTAAATTTTATTTTTCAAAAAAAATCCTTGGAAAGATTGATTTATAATTTCCTATGGGGTGGGAGAAGAACTAATAGGGTCAATGCAGTAGGAAGGAAGTCAGCAAGCCTTAGGAGGACGGGGGATTGGAGTCATTTCAATCAGTTTATGCAATAAGTTATGCTTATTTTCTAAAGGGGAGGAGCTTATGGGAAGTGGAGGTTTATCCAAGTTATTCTATCTTTTATGATACAATTGTTAAGGCTATGAGAGAACCTTTCAATGCACATAAAATACATAATAGGTAATGGTGAAAGAGCTTCAATACTTCAGGACAATTGGGGTAGAGAGGGTCCATTAATTGAATCTAACTTAAGGAGTCATATACAATATCTTGATAATGATAAGGTAAAAGAATAGATTAGTGGCACAATATCCCACCAAATCTATTACTGGCTCTCCCTAACTATAACCTAAACCCAAGACAAGAATACGATATGGATTCCAAATTCAACCAACTTTTGTTATGGAGTTTTTCAAGGAAAGAGGATAAAAGTTAAGCTTGTACAAAATCGTATGGAATAAAAAGTTGCTCCCTAAGGTTTCTTTTCTGTTGTGGTTTGCTTGAAATAACGGCTAGCTACAAAGGACAAATTAAGTTTCTTTGCACCCCAAATGGATGCTTCGTTTGTAAGGAAGATATTGAAATCAACACACATATTTTTTTGAATTTGCTTATATAGCATGGATATGGAAAGAGATTGAACAATTACACCTCATAAACATAAGATGACAGAATTATTTATAGCTCCTGAACTGATTTAGTAGCAAAGAACTACCAAGAAGGAAGACAAAGAAGTGTACATGTTATGAATAGGATAGGATCTTGTATTTACATGGTATAGAAATGATACAACATACTTTTTTTTAAAAAAGTTACTAAAGGAAACCAAACATTGGATAACAGAGCAACTCCATGTAATGAATTAGAACGGATTTGAAATAAGGAATTATCAAGGTTTTTGGAACTTGTAATGGTCATAACGTTTTTGTAAACTGAGTTGTTGATTAGTTTGGCTACGGAGTTAGGACTTTGTAAGTCCCTCCATACCGATGACATCATAATGTTAAAATTTTAGACTTGCTTTTACTACCGGTACTTTGAGTTGTATAATCCTTGATGCAATTTTTAACTTAAAGAAATACTTGCAATAAGTATTTAAAAAACAAATCTAAGAATAGATCAATATGTACATATCTAGTAGATTAATTTTTAGAAGATTGAAATATTTGCTTTAGTTTTTTTTATCGTTAATTTTTATAGATATTTGAATAAATTGATTATTCACGTGATAATGAAGTAAAAAGTTGATATCTCAATCTTTACAACAAAGCTGTTATTACCTTGACTGATACAAGCCAGAAAGGGTTGGGGTTTACACCCATTCTCCTATTGTCCTGCGTCGGCGTCGGCGTCCCTTTCTCTTGTTGGCTGTTGCTCGGATAATTGGAGCAGCGCAAACAATGGGTAGAAGATCACAAATCTGCCTAATTAAAAACTTGATCTTGAAACACCAGTTTCAATGTTCCCAAAATCCCGTAAAGCACTTTTCTCTTAAGCCAATATTACCAACTTCTATTCATTTCCTTTCTACTTCAGTTCAATTTCCTCGCATGAGATTTCTCCAAGCACCCACCTTACAGTTCCAAACTTGGACGTACCCATTTGCCCAGAGCACTCAAATAACCTACCCCACTCAAATTGGCAGGAGACTTAGTAATCAATCGAGGGGTGAGTCGGTGCCTGAATTGGACGTGAACCAAGAGGTGGACATGATAAACCTCAAATTTGCAGAGGCAAGAGAGGAGATAGAGATGGCCTTAGAGTCCAAGGAAACTGTGTATTTCAACGAGGAGGCTGAATGTGCAAGAGTTGCAGTGAAGGAAGTCCTTGACATGTTCGATGCTCTATTGGAGAAATTGCCAGAGAGCGAGAAAGCAGCTTTAGAGAGGTCTATGGGGCTCAAGATTGAGCAGTTGAAGGCTGAGCTCCAACAGATGGACGATTGATGAGGTTGGTGATAATGAGTGTTGAGCTTTCTGTAGTCCTATTCTATTCGTAGATTCAACGGTTTATGTTCATTTTCTTTCGGATAATGAATTAATGGATTGCAAGATTGTTGTTGAGATTTATTTATAGGCAGGGCCTTCTTCGTTTTCTACTAATGTGAAACATTTGCGATCCTTCCATGTATGGTTTTGAGTCGGATATGCCATGAATTGCATACCATTAAACTGTTAACTGTTACTATTCATTATTTTCAACTTTGTTGCTTCTCTGTCCTAAGTATGTATACTGAAGTCTGCAAATCTGTTGTTCGTAGTCTTTTTATGATGGAGAAGAGCACATTGAGTCAATGGTTTCCTTTGTGCAGTTCCTAAACTAAGAGATGATATTCTGGAAAGTGATGATAACTGCAACGATGCCGCTGCTAAGTTATCCAATATAGATAGTGGACTAGAATTTAAGAATTGAAGAGCCTGACTCCTGGCGGAGTTAAAGATGCCTCTTGTTATCCTACACTGCCCATGTTCTACGTATTCATCTTTTTCTAAGAGGGCATTAACCTTTTTGTGGTTCAATACCTGTCACTTGTTTTTATCGATGTAATTTGCATAAACTTCACTAAAGTATTCAAGAAGTTTCAATTAGTCATTACCTGAATGTTTTGGTGAGACAATAGAAACTTAAAATCTGTCTACTCTTATATTGAAATGGCATCGATCCACATGCTTCTCTTGTGATATCCTTGCAAGTCTAAAGGACTAGTACTTGACCTTGATCGCTTAATGAAACTTCTTTCCTTACGATATTCTTATTGCAAAGTATTTTCTTGAATGACGAAGAGGCAGGAAAATGTCAGCCCAAAAGAAGAAAAGATTTGGTATGGGATAGGTGCTCAGTAAGCTTTTAGGCAATCTACAGAATTTGTATGTTCTTGCAAACAAATATTTATATGCATAAGTTTACAATTTAGTACCAAAACAAAAGAAAAATTCTAATGAATCAATGCAGAGATAAGCATTTTCATTTAAAGTTTGATCACCTAGCAGATATAATTGTTACTTAATGATCTGAGTGTGATACATTGAGATGGTAGTGGTCTTGTTGCATGATGAACTAAAAAATTTTTCATTCATTGAGATGGTAGTGGTCTTGTTGCATGATGAACTACAAAATTTTTGATGGTGAAATATATCACTTGTCTGCCATACGTACCAATTCCTATGTCACTCCAGCTCTGCCTATTGAAGCAGATCATTAGTTAATGTAAATTCCAATCGAACTGTCTAAATTTAGATTCATTTGTTGAATTCTCCTCCATTTTGATACTCAATTGTAGAACTATGAAATATAGGTACTCGTTTGGAAAAATGTATGAAATTTGCTACTTTGTGTACCCTTGTCCATGAACATTTTGCTCAGTGAAGATTAGAGGTTTTGGTCCCAGCACTGTTACCTTTGTAGTTCCCTGTATTTGCCAATTTCTACTTATTCCGGTAGAGTTGTTTTCTATTTTTATTGTGATACAACTCTGCATTCTCACTATAGAACCTCTTAATGGATATTTAAAATTTTTGAGCCAGTTAATTTCATTTATCAAGTCAGTAAGTAGAAATATTCTATCTCTGATGCAGTGACATTTAAGCTATAGCTTCCATTGCATCCGTCTGACGTGAACTTTCAAGAGATAACAAATGTGTGAATTGCGTATGTGATTTTTTTTTTTTGCCTTTTCAAATTTTACTGAATCAATTGTCTAGGTAATGTATGATTATAACAATTCATATAAGAAAATCTCAAAATAATCATAACAACAATATAAAAAAATATGAATGGAATGTGCAAGCAAAGATTTATAATTGTTAGGCTAAAAAATTTTTAGTTTGTGGACACTTTTGGGAATTCTCTATTGCCTTTTTTTTTTAATGAGTAACCTTTGTGTTATTCTAAGTATAAATAAGCATGAAATGTTTAAGTCCCTAGATTTTGTTTTGGGGAAAAAACAAAAGAAATTGAACTAATAATAGCAAATCGCAGTATCGGTCCACAATTCAGCATAATTCGGGATTACAAGAGTACGTTAAAGAAGAAAAAAGAAAAGATATTGAATTACAACATCCAAGTAGTCTTCAAATCATGACTAAGTGAGCTTTTTGTTGTTGGCTGTGAAAGGTGCTTGAACCCAATTGACAATGTTTTATGCTATCTGATATTTACAATTTCCTATTTCTTTCTCTCCATATGGAATGGATGGTGGTAATAAAAGTTGTTTTAATAAGTAGTCCATTTGGTACTCCTGGCCTAGTTATGGCAATGATCACATTGAAGGTCTCCCTAGAATGTTGAGATAATCAAGTTGTAAGTTATAGCGAATTCATTGATTTCTTACAAATGAAATAACTGATGCTTTCTTATCATTTGTTCTTCACTTAACTTGTTTTGAACATCTCTTTATTCATGCACCTCTTTGTTATTTTTAATATTTTTCTCTTGATTCATACACCTTTTCCTTGTCCTCAATGTCCATCCTTTGATTGCATGGTTAATTTAATTACTTTACCCTTTCAATCAACTTAAATTTTCACATATTATTTACTTCTATTATGATTGAGTTATTAACGTCACAAAACTTGTTTTGTTATAATCAAAATAATATGTTAGAACCTCATTTGGTTTAATAATCTCTCCCCATTGGATGACGATAAAATATTTTGGTGATATTGCAAGTAGAAATACAACAGTTATGAATATGCTTCCCTAATGTCAAGCATATAATTCATGTATCGTTTATTTATTTTAAATATCACCACTCATTCTCTCGTTTTCTTAACATTATATGAGGATATACGAATCAAAAGGAAAAAGTGAATAAGCATCATTCATCTCTGTCGTACGTACTAAGTTCTCATCAAAGTATGCATAAAAATAAAGTTAATAAGGACTCTTCATTATTCTCATATATCAATTTCAAAAATTATCTACTTTTCTCCCCTTTTTAATTACACAAGAAAAGTCAATAGTTGCATTGAGATCAACTATGAAAGCATATGGTTACCTCTTTTATTTATGTCATTAATGTTCTTTTCTTTTCTTCACTTATTCAACAATTAGCTTTTTTTTATAACAATTTTTTTTTTGCATAGCTCATTGTATGAACTCTTGGTGACTTTTTTTCTTCATTGTTAGAGATTATTTTTATTCTATTTAATTTATGTCGACCCTCCATCTTTATCTTTTTTAAATCAATGAAACTTGATACCATTAGCTGCCCTTTCTTTCCAATTAATTGTAATTTTCATTACCATCTTAGTAGAAGACTACTATCCTAAACTTCTGAATACTTGTGGTAAATATATCTTGCTCAAATTTCTTTTGTTGTTTTGCCATTATTTGGGTAAGGCTAATAAATCTACTAATAGTTCTCCTTTACAATTACAAACAAGTTGTAAGCCCTGCTAGTTTTATCTTTAGTGTAAAAGCATCAAGTGGAATAAAAACCTTGGAGTAACTATATCCCTTCTCCTGCACACTTTGAGCTAATTGAAATGCTTTCATCGTACTTATATGCTTAAGACAAGTAGATGGAGGGTTTTCTAATGGAAAGAGATCCATTTGAACTCTAAATTAAGTATATCCCAAGTAGTGAACTTAATCCATATGTGAGTTTCCTATAATGGACATTGAGTTATATTGGATCCAGCCTACTTAGTTCTCTTAAAACCAGTTCCTTTTACAGTTGTTTCAATCATTGATAGTTTTGTTGTGTCCACTTTTCCTGTTGTTGAAAGAAGGGTTAAATCTTGTCCTTTTCCTTTGAAGTGAGAAAGAGTTCCTTACGATCCAGTAATGGGATTTATTATTTTATTAAAAAATGTGAGTTCACTAATGCATTCCGAGTTTAATTTCATCTCTTCTTCCTTAAATTGGTATGGCTCTAGAGTTTGCTTACAAAGAGTGTTGTGAGTCAGTCTAAGATTCTCTTTTTCTTATTATAGGATGACCATTTGACTATTGTTTTGCAATAGTAAAGTGATAAGGTCAATCTCACAAGGATAATGTAATTACTAATTTTAAGGTTCATATTATTATATAGTCAATAATAAAGAGAATGATTGATTAAAATTAAAACCAAATTAAATTAAATCGATTCAAACAACACTAAAAGAATATGCAAGTAATTAACACTACTAATGTTCCATCTAATTTTAGGTATCAAGAAATCTAGTCATTGATCATCCCTGAGATCATAAAATAAACAAAAGAATAGAAGAGCTCAATGCAAAGGTTTCCCACAATGATGATCTTAATCTTTTGAATTGATCTGCTTTGTTAGAATGATTTCGATCTTGAATGTTGTTAAAGATGACTATAAGAAGTGTATTCTAAAGATCTTTTTCCCTAAATTGTTCTAACCCTAATTACAAGATGAATAGAAGTAAAACTAAACTAAAGTTTGCATGTTTAATTAAGGTTTCCACATCCCTTTGAATAAGTCTTTTTGTCGTGAACATGGTCTAGAAAGCAAACATATATATCAAAATGTTTCTCTATAGTCATTTTAAAGATTAAAACAAAGAGTCTAGTACGTTTTTGTGATAAAATATGTTTGATATTATTTCTTTTCATTACACCAAACAAGTTTCAACTTTATTATGTAGGAGGTTGTGTCTGTTTAACTAATGTTTTAGTGTAGAACACACCTAGCACACAATATGATCTTCTTGCCATCTATTTTTGTACAATGAACCAGATCTTATTGTATGTCAGGGGATGCTTAGCCAAAATTAAGTTTTTGTCTGATTTTGATTTGTAAATCCCTTCAATCTTTGTCCAACATCATTCCCTAAGTAACTTCTCTTTAATTACCTAACATAATATTAAAGTTTATTTGAATAAAAAACATAATACTAAGCAAACTATATCTACATTATATGTTATTATGATATGTTTTGATTATGTGCTACTCTAGCAACAAATTCAGTTTCTTCTCTAGTTTATCTAGGTTCTCTTGCAATATGTCTAATTCGCATTTCTTGCAATATGTTTATTTTATCTATTGCTCTTGTAATATGTCTAATCTAGTTACTCTCGCAATATGTTCAACTTTATCATCCTTACAATTTATTTTATTTATTTTATTGCTCTTGTAATATGTCATTTCTTGTCTATCTTGTGATGCATTTTGTTTAGTTGTTGCTCTTACAACATGTCTATATTCCTATTTTTCTCGTAACACATTCAATTTTATTTCTCTAGCAATATCTTTAGTTAATCTGTTGCTCTTCTAATATCTATCCTCACTACCTCATAACAAATTCAATCTCCTATATTTCATGACATGTTTAGTTTATATGTTGCTCGTGCAACATATAAACTAAACATGTCATGAAATATAGGAGATGTTTAGTTTATATGTTGCTCGTGCAACATGTCTAATGTTGTTGTTCTTACAACACATTTAATTTTTTCACTCTCACGATATGTTTAGTTTATCTAGTTTATCTTCCAATATGTTGTTGAGCAAGTTATATATATAATAAAACTCTCAATACCTGTAAGTACACGAATCATATCTTGTAGTATTGATCCCACAAGGAACAAGACAAAACGAATTGAACCTAAATTTGTCTTAAGGTATTAGAATATAATTTGAGTGCAAATAATAACAAAAATTAAAACAATTAAATAAACCAAGCAAATAACAAGTGAGTTGCCAAATTGAATTAAGATTGATCAAGGATGAAAGCTTATGATTTATTCTTTCATTATTTTCTTCACTATTGTTAATCCTAGATTTTCTAAGGGATTGATTACTCTCTCTTAAGACCTAATCAATTTACATTAATTGATAAACCCTAATTGAATCCGAAATTCCAAATTGTGCAACCTCTCGATTCACAAAACTTCCTGACGTTTTCAATTAGATCTAAAGTTATATTGTGGATAATCAAGTTCTCACGTAAGATATCTCTTTGAATGATATTTAATTTGATAATTGCATTATTTATTGAATCGCCAACTCTCATTTCACAACCTAATTTGATTATTTTTTATTCACTCTCTTGATTTGTTGTCAAAGTATAAACATGTACAATTATCACAACTTTAGAATTTTATATTGAATCAATAAAGATCAAAGTCATAAAGTATATTTGCAATGAACCCTAATTTGGAAATTAGAAACTCATGAATGTAATAAACATCGGGGAATTCACTTTACACATCAATTTTGATAAATATAACAAAAGGAACAGAAGAAAAACCCAGTTTGGAGCCAGATTTGGAAAATTATAATTCCTAGACGTTCTTTTGATCTCCGACGTTTGATCCACTTTTGTATGATGGCTGTTGTATGTTTTTGACTTCTTAATGTTCTACAATAGTTTCTTAATGGTGTTTTAGAGTCTTGGGGGTGTAACTAGGGTTTTCTCCCTTTGATCAATTCCAAAAACGCCCTCAAATCCTAAAACAGATGAAAAAAGTCATGTTTGGGAGCCTTTGTCACGATAGTGATATTGGAGACACAATCGTGACTCTAACAAATTACTCTCTATCATGATTTTGTTCTTCACTTATATGATTTCCAACACTAACAAGCATATCAAGAACCTCAAGAAACATAAAATTGAAACTGAAATCATGCTCTAAATCGCACAAACACTTAGAAAATAAAGAAGCACTCACATTAACACATTTCTAAGCCTATAAATGCGAAAATTATCTAATAAACACCTATAAACATATTTTTAAAAAAAACCTATAAAAATATACTATAAACTATACCTATCAACATTCCTACACTGAAAGCTTTGCTTGTCTTCAAGCAAAAACAAAAACTCAAATAAACTAAACATAAACATAAACGTATAAGAATACATTCATTCAACATGTAATAATGAGACAATGACATCAAACATTAAGGAATCAATGTAGCCACAAACATCAATCAATCAAGTTGTGCCAAAATATGAACCTATGCATTTCATGATTAAGTACTTTGAATTAAATATACATATTAATCAAGACTTTAATATCCTATTCATTCACTTATAAAACTGTGTATATATACATTTATAATTAGTAATCAATTAAAAAAATGCAACTATCACTAGGTATCCCTTCATGAAAATTCTTGCTATTTTCAAAGATCAGTAGATTTTATTTATCGAAACATAATTTTTAATTTTCTTTAATGTTAACCTACTCTTTTGACGTAGCAAACACCTTGTCATAAATGTCTCTCGATTACTCAACTAGGTCACATTTTTTTATGATTTAACTTGCTTGGAATGTTGTTATAGCCTTTTGACATGAAGAGAAACATTTGGTCATGAATGCCCTTAGTTACTTAACTATATCACATTCTTAACTGGTTATCAACTCTATTCATAACCTAATATTTGTTTCAAAAGAGCCAATGAAATAGTTATTTATTTAATACACTTTTTTTTATTTTACATAGCTTACATCATTCCTTTTTACTCAATCCTCGTCATGAAAGGTTACTAAGAATGCTAACTCATTCAATTGACTTATAATTATAAATGTATACACCAATTTTTCTAAATATATCCTAGTTAACATGTATATTTTAACAAAGATACTTAAAGCATAAAATTTAAAAGTCAATATGCCTTTACAAATAAAATAACTACGTTTAAAGCTAAACTAATTCCATTAAATTATTTCCATTGACACATTCACGTAATTCACACATATATAACACATGCTCACACAATGTCATCCTAATCAAAAACTAAGAAAAAATGGTATGCAAAATTCACATACACATATGACATGCTAATGCATAATCCTTGAGGAAGTTTTATATCTAATAATAAAACTCTCAATACCCGCAAGATTACGAATCGTATCTTATAGTATAAATTATCATTCCTACGAAGATTATGCAATAGATAACAATTTGAACCTAACTTTGTTTACGGTAACACAAAATTGATTTGAATAAAATTAAATTAAAAAATTAAAAAATAATAAATAACTAATAGATGAGCTGCCAATAAGATTAGGGATTTATTAAGGATGAATGCTTAAAATGTATTCTTTCATTATTTTGTCCCCTTAACTATTATTGATCCAATTATATGTTGATCATAGATTTCTTAAGGGATTGCTTACCTTCTCTCAAGACCTAATCAATTTACCCTAATTGAATTCGAAATTCTACATTTTGCAACCTCTCGATTCACAAAACTTCCTAACGAATTCAATTAGATCTAAAGTATCTATTGGATAATCAAGTTCTCATATAAGATCTCTCTTCAAATGATCGACAATTTGAAAATTGTATGACTTATTAAATTGCCTACTCTCACTGCATAACCTAATTTGATTACTTTTAACTCACTCTCTCGATTTGTCGTCAAAGTATGAGCATGCATAATTATCATAACACCAAAATTTTGTATTGAATCAACAAAGATCAAAGTTATAATATATATTCAGAATAAACCCTAATATAAAAATTAGAAACTGATGAATGTAATAAACATCTAGGAATTCAGTTTACACATCAAGTTTGATGAAAAAAACAAAAGGAAAAGAAGAAAAACTCAATTTGGAGCTTGATCTTTAAAATCGGAATTCCAGGGCTTTCTCTTGATCTCCCACATTTGATCCACGTTTGTATGATGGTTGCTACATTTTTTAGGCTTCTTAATGTTCTTAAATAATGTCTTAGGGTCTTTAGGGTGTAATTAGGGTTTTCTCCCTTTGATCAGTTCCAAAAATGCCCCTGAACACTAAAACTTGGAAAAAGTCGTGCTTGGGAAGCCTTTGTCACAATTGTGACTCTAGAAAATTACTCTCTGTCACGACTCTGGTAAAAACTCTTCTGTCACAATCGTGACTCTATCCATAAAATTCCATACATGTCCAACTTCCTTGTTCTTCACTTTTCTAATTTAAAGCACTAACAAACACATTAAACACCTCAAGAAACATAAAATTAAAATTGAAAATGTGCTCCATATAAACACTTAGAATATAAGCAAACACTCAAATTAACACAATTCTTCTAAGCCTACACTTGTGACAATCATTTAACAAACACTTATAAACATACCAAAACACCTATTAAAACATAGTATAAACTACACCTATCAACATTTCCATGTTGAAACCTTAACTTATCCTCAAGCAAAAACAAAAAAACTCAAACTCAAACAAACCTAACATAAACACAAAAGAATCCATTAACGCAATATACAATAATGAGACAATGACGTCAAACTTTATGAAATCAATTTAAACTCAAACATCAATCAATCAAGTTGTGCCAACATACTAACATATTCATTTTATGATTAAGCACTTTGAATTGAATATGCATATTAATGAAGACATTAACTTCCTATCCATTCACCTATAAAACTTTGTATATATACATTTATAATTAGTAATCAATTAAAAATTGCAACTATCACTAAGTATCCCTTTATGAAAATTTTTACTATTTTCAAAGATCATTAGGTTTTCTTTTGATGAGAAGGTAAATACCTTGTCATGAATCTCCCTCAGTTGCTCAACTAGGCCACAGTTGTTATTATTTAGCTTGGTTAGAATATATCATTCTAACCTTTTGACGCAAAGACAAACATTTTGTCGTGAATGCTCCCAGTTACTCAGTTATATCACATTCTGAACTAGCTACAAGCTCTATTCATAACCCAACACCAGTGGAATAGTTATTTATTTAACACACTTTTTTTATTTCACATAGCCTACCTCGTTTCATTATACTCAATTCTCCTCATAAAAGGTTACGAATGATGCTTACTCATTCAATCGACTTATAGTTATAAATGTATACAACAAATTTTCTAAAGTGAACAAAATGAATGTCATATCCTAGTTAACATGCATATTTAACTAAAGATACTTGAAACATAAAATTCACAAGTCAATATGCTTTTACAAATTAAAGGACTATGTTCAAAGATAAACCAATTCCATCAAATTAATTCTATTGGCACATTCACACAGTTCACACATATGCAACATATGTTCATATAATGTCAACCCAATTAAAAACTAAGACAATATAATATGCAAAATTCACTCACATATGACATGCTAATGCACAATCCTCCCAACACTTAGACAATATATTATCGTTAATTTGAGAAAAACAAACAACACATAAATGAAAATAAAAAAGACAAGAAATAACAAAAAGAAAAGGTTAAGAGCACAAAACCATTTATGGAGATCAAAGTGGTGAAAATGTGGCGATGGAATTCGGAGATACTCTATGCCATAAAATTACAACAATTTAATCCCTTCAAAATAAACATAAAAATAAAAATAACAAGTGGTAATAAAAATATGAAACTAAAAACAAAAAGTAAGTCCTCTCCTAATTCATGGGTTGCCTCCCGAGTAGCGCTTGGTTAATGTCATTAGCTTGATGTGCTCTTCACGTTTATACTAAACTTGGGTTTATTATGAGTGGCTTGTGTCCACCCATTTCAGCAAATTTCAGTTTCGTAGCCTATAAATAAGCTACATATTGCAAGATAATGAGATGGACATACTTAATCAAATTAAGAAAACCTATTAAGTTTTGTCTTTTTTAATAAACAACAAAATAGTGAATGATAAAACACCTTGAATCTTTTGTTGCATCCGACAGTTTATCCTCTAAGAAGGTTAAATGCTCTATCTTTCTCATTCACCCTCATCTCCTTTTCTTCTTCTTCTTCTACTTCGTGAATAGAGATTTATGTATCTTATTTAACCTTTATGTCCTTTGTCATCTATTCTTCGTTCTCTTCTTCTTCCTTTAAAGAATTGACTACATCAATTTTGATAAACGAACTGCCCTCCTATGGATTCTTCACTATCTTATTTATATTTAATTTCACTTATTCACACCAATCCAAAGGATGAGGTTGTCTTTATCAACATATACCAAAGCTCTTCTATTGTTCAAAAATGATATACTAAGAATTAGTGGACAACTTCAATCCTCTTCAAAGTCTAGCACAATGAAATCCACAGGAATGCTAAACTTTTCCACTTTTATAGGCACATTCTTCACCACGCCTAACGGTTTCTTTTTTTATTGATTCGTCAACTGAAAAGTATAAAAGTTGACTTCACATCTCCTAGCTTTAACTTCCTAAAAATCGGCAAAGACATAAGGTTTATACTTGCTACTATATCATATAACCATTTAGAAAGCTCTAAATTACTAAATACACATGGTATAATAAAACTCCCTAAATTTGTAAACTGTGAGGGAAAGTGGTTAGTAATTAAAGAGCTATAACTTTTCGTCATAGCTACTATTGAATTTTCATCCCAAGTTTTCTTGCATGATAATATATCTTTGAGAAAAATTGTATGCATGGGTATGTTCTTTAGAGCTTATAGAAAGGGCAAAGTAATTTGCAATTTTTTATCTTTTCCATAAACATTTCAAATTGTGTATCTAATTTGTTCTTTGAAAGTCTTTATGAGAATGGTATTTTTGGTGGGTAAGGCGAAGGAGGTACATAAGAAGGGTCCTTATTCTTTTCTTCATCCGTTTTCTTCTTCTTTTGATCCTCTACAAGGTGGGATTCAACTTGTTTTTTTTGTTGCTTCTTCTAACTATTTCCCACTTCTAAGTGTGATAGCCTTAAATTACTCTTTTATATTTACTTCCATGATGCTGAGAAGGCTTCCTACGCTTCTTATAGAGAATTCATTAGCAAACTGGCCCACTTAAACCTTTAGGATGTGAATATAAGAGGCATAATCTTCCGGTACTTGCTCAAATTTTCCTTCTGTACTTATGAGCTTATCCATGAGCTTGTCCAATTTTAAATCCTATGAATTAGACTCATTTGGTTAAAATTTCAGCAATCCTTAGGTTTCCATTTGAGTCCTTACATTGTTAGACCAAAATAAATCTAGGTGGTTCTGCCATACCAGATTGTATGTGTTAAAATAAGGATGATTACTTCCCCGACCAAATTGTGCTTCATTAAAATTGTATTATTGCACGTTGTTGTTTTACACTAAGAAGCAATCAGCTATGATATGGCTCTTTTGTCTCCATAGGCCGTATCCATGATTAATTGCTTTGAATGGAGAGAAAGATGCAGTTGGCATGCTATTCAATTGCTTGGTGAGGTTGTCAATCTTAACTTGCAATGTTGTCACTAAATTTGCAGCAATTATTCCTTTTGGATCCTAGAAGGTTGAATGTTGTCTACTTTTTTTCAATATCCCAAGACAACTATTGTTTGCCATCTCTTCCAACAAATCATGTGTTGTTTGTAATGATGTTCATTTAATTCCTGATGATAATTGTTGAACCCTAACCTCATAAAGTCCATAAAGGTTCTTTTCTCTCCGTGATTTGTTTCCTCCATCATTGTCCTTTTTATCTTGTTTTGGTATTTAAATCTTCAGATTCCTTGTTCTTGCCTTGCGATGTCTAGATTGATGTGTCTTTTACTTTATTTCCAAACTTTTCTTTTTTTATCAACTTAAAAAACTTGTTGAGCAATTTTTATATCTAATAAAACTCTCAATACCCAAAAATATATAAGTTGTAATCTTGTAGTATCGAAAGTTATCAATCCCATGAGGAATTTGATAAAATGAATTGAACCATACTTTGTCTAACTTATTAGAATATGATTTGAGTGAAAATAATAAGAGAAATTAAAACTTTAAATAAATCAGGTAAATAATAAATGAACTGTCAAATTGAATTAAGATTGAGCAATAATGAATGCTTAGGATTTGTTCTTTCATTATTTTGTTCCCTTAACTATTATTGATCCAATTTTTTGTTGATCCTAGATATCCTAACGGATATATTACTCTCTCTCGAGACCTAATCAATTAACCGTAATCAATTAACCATAATTGAATCCAAAATTCTAGATTTTGTAACCTCATGATTCACAAAACTTCTTAACGTTTTCAATTATATTTGAAGTTATCTATTGGGCAATTAAGTTCTCACACAAGATCACTCTTTGAATGATCGTCAATTTAATAAATGTGTGACTTATTAAATTGTAAACTCTCATTGCACAGCCTAATTTAATTACTTTTAACTCACTCTTTTGATTTGTTGTCAAAGTACGATGTTCACAAGGTTATGCATGCAGTAAGTTTTACTTTTTATAACCTCGGTAAATTCTGCAAACGCACGGGTCATTCGCGTAGTACCTAAAGTGTCAATCCTGCGAGGAAGGGAACTAGTCCTAAATCTAATTTAATAACTACTGCAGAAATTTAAATCAATTGAGAATCAAATACTAGAAATTAAATCACCCAAAGAATGCACAAAAGCAAACTCACACAAATAATCTGAATTTTAACCTAGAAATGACCAATTGAGAGAAAGGGCGAATCTATTAGAAATTAAAGAAAATCTACCCAATTATGAAAATTTCCATTTGAGGGGCCTAGACGATCCTAAGGTGAATTACTTCTCTCGAGTTATAATTCTTAACCCTAATTAATAATCCCTAATTCAAATTATAGAAATTATGATCTCTCGATCTGCAATTTTTCCGAAACCTAAATTAGTTCTAACGCTATCTATTAACCTTCTAGGAATCTGTGCTTGATCTTTCGTTACACAAATCTACCAGTTTGATTCAATTCTCTATCTATCGATTTACCTAACTCTCGTTAACCTAAATCAATACTTTTCACCAGCTCACCCTCTCAGTTTATTGCCTAGTTATGAAGAATCAAATTAAATCACAATAAATCGAAGTAAAACATAATCATATCAATTTTATTAATCTCAAGAATAAATAAACCCGAAGGTAAGTTTAGACAAAAAAATCAACACTTAACGACAAATAATTCTAATCAATCTCAAATCTCATACATCAATGAAATCGAAATAAAAACTAGAAAATACTTCGAAATGGATCTCAAAGTCACAACCGCAAGAAACCACTTGTTCCGGAAAGTACGTCATGTCAAGCGTGTCTCCGTGCCTCTCTTCCTTCGTCTCCTTCCTCAATCGATTGATCTCTAACTAGGTTTTCCCTCATTTTTTCAGCAGAATCTCACTTTTGTGAAGCTCTCTCCTCTCTCTAATCTCCCTGGTGGCTGCTAGGTATTGTTCTATTTATTCAGTAGCAACTGTAGGTCAAACTAGTGGTCAAAACGGTTCAAAAAATTACCTAAAAATTGAGTTTTTCTGTCAGCCAGATGCAGGGCACGATCGCGACTTGTTGTTTTTCCTTTCTGTCATGATCGTGGCCTGAAGTGCACGATCATGGCCTGACTTGACATTCTCTGTCACAATTATGGCCTATGATGCATGATCGTGGCCTGGCTGCTGCTGGCTCCTCCTCTTCTGTTATGATCGTGGCCATTGTGCACAATCGTAGCCTTTGTCTTTTAGCCCGAAACTCTTCAAATCTTCACCGTTCTTCCCTATTTACCCTGCAACACTAGTACAAACATCAAGGAACCTCAAAAATATACAATTTAAGCTTAAAGATTTAGACTAATCCAATAAAACACTTAAACACAAAAACTATCCTAATTAAACCCTAAATGCCTGCTTAACACTTAATTTAACACAAAATGCATAACAAATTAAACCCTAAAATATCATACAAAACAATATTATCAACATCCCCACACTTAAACGTTTGCTTGTCCTTAAGCAAACAAAACAACACACAATGCAATGATGAGACGATGGCTTCGATCTTCATAAAATTAATTTAATCTCAAACACAATCAATCGATTATGTCAAATCATTAACATGCAAAATATGTGTCTAGGGACTTTGAACTAAATATACAAATAACTCAAGACTAAGAGTTAACCTATTTACCCTTTTTAATTATGCACATACATTAATAATTTTTCGGTCCCTCAGACTTGGTAACTGTTCCTAGGTATAATTCCATGAAACTTCAAGCCTATCACAAGTCTGATAGGTTTTTATTTAAACACAAAATTTTTATTCTTTATTCTTTATTCATTTATTTATTTTTTTGGGACTTAGTCTTTTACTCGGAGGCAAACGTTTGTGATGAATGACGATCCGGTTACTCGACTAAGTCAATTGTTAACAACTTGGTTGAAATGTCATTATAACCTTTTTATGCGAAGGCATACATTTGTGATGCTTGTTAATCTAGTTACTCAGCTAAATCATGTTTTAAACTGGTTACTAGCTCTATTCATCACCTGAAGGTCAGTGAAATAGTGATTTATTGAATTAAACTTTTCTTTTTGCCTACCTTGTTGCTTTTAGCTATTCGATTCCATGAAAAATACTAGTTGAGCTACTTAGCCTAAAAGGCCTCAAATTATGAATGAATTTGACAATCTATCGGGTCCTAAATTTCCACAAAGTCCTAATTAGGTTGTTTAATTATCCAAAGGCCCCCTAATTCACTGATTTTGAAGACTAATGATTGCTCACAACCCAATAGACTATGTCCAAAATTTTAAAAAAATTCACTCAATTTAAGCCATTGATTCATTCACAAACTTCACATTATACAACCTAATACTATCATACGGTATGCAAAATTCACATACAAAAGGAAAACATAGAATCCCTCCCCACATTTGATCAACAAATTGTCCTCAATGTGAGAAGGACGACACATACATAAATGAAATGTGCAAATCGAAATTAAAATAAAAAAGAATAGATAAAATTAACGATAAAAATAAAAATAAAAATAAAATAACAGAAAAATAAACACACAAAACAAAATAAAGCTAGAGAAAAATTTTGGGTTAGATTTGGATCCTAAGGAGATGGAGGTGGTAATTGAACACCCTGAGCTTCGAAATATCAATAGAGTCGGTTTATTTCTCGACTTTGGCGTCTTTATGTACATACCACTTCCTTTAATGTTCGGTTGGTTTCAGATATCGCATCCAAAATCATTGTCCAGCATTGGTCCTCTTCTTCCTCTTCTTTCGATTCCTCGATCGTTGATGATTCTCGTGCCTGCCTAGGTGGCATAAAGCTCGAGCTTACCTGACCCAACTAGTCCACATATGTGTCTTTTCGTTTATTTCTCGCAAGCTCATGTTAGTGGAGTGAATGATTTCTGCCTGAAATAGATGATGGTGGTTAAAGAACTCAGACAGATGCACTGTTAACCACCTCCGATCCATATCAAAATCCTCTGTGATGGCAGACGCAGATACCCCATTCCAAGATGGTTGCTTCGCTTCTGCAGAACTACAGCAAGAGCACTTAGCACATGCGTGGATGTGCAGACTGGGATACTGTGGTCCATGCATCATAGCATGAACAGTTCTTTGTTGAACACTTGTTGGTCTCTAATTTGTCAAAGACCATCTGACATATAAATTTATGCAGCAACAAGTGTTCGTGTGATCAGATAATGTTGTTGTGGGCATTTTTGGTGCAAAAATGCTCAATGTCGGTAAGCTCACGCTGGTATTGGGAGGGACGGAAATCATCATGTTGCTCAACAATGGTGGATTCGGAGAATCTACATATGTCGCACATAATTTCTACCATTAACTCATACGCTCGCCCCCTCAATCTAAACCATAATTCCTTAATATTCTTGGGGTCAAAGGTTAGGGACGTGAAAAATTCTAGGGTAAGCTCTTCACAAACGGAGAATTGGAATCTAAAAAATTGTCCCCACTGGATCTTCTCTGCTAAGTTTTCTACCCACTCACGCTTTTCTATTCTATCTAACGTATCAAAATTAAAGTATTTAAGCATAACAATTTACTTAGAATGAAGGGAATGGAAACGAATACCTTCTTCCTCGGTGTAAATGGGAAATGAAGCTCCAAAGTCCACTGCTCAGTTTTGTCTCCCTCGTCCGGTGACTTATTATGCTTCGTGAGGCTCCTATTGGGCGGTTTGCTTGATACGAGGCATGATTGGGTTGAAATTGGAATGATTTAGAGATGGAAAAAATTTTAGAGAGAAGTGGAGTGTTTGAATGTTGGAATTCTAGAGAGATAAAGTAAAAAGGAAGTGAAGGTGAAAGTTAAGTATGAATTGAATAAATAGATGGTAAAAAGGGTAAAATGGTAAAGTTGTCACTTAAAGTTTGCGTCCTTCCCTTTTTTTGCATAATCGCAAGTCACGATCGTGGCCTGCGGCATACCACAGAAGGAATTCCCAATCGTAGGCCACGATTGTGACCTAACAAGTCACGGTCGTGACCAGTGCCTATATCCTAACACTAAAACCTTCTTCTTCTAATTCTTTCCATCTCTCAGTTCATAGTTCTTCTTCACTTCTCTTAATACGCATGCGTACTCTTCTCCGTGATTTTGAAATCCTATTCCTCTTTTTGCTTTTATTGAACCAAAACAAGAATAAACCTAACTACGAGATTTAACTAATCTAACAAGATTGAACAACAAATTACTTTTTCCATGAGTTTCCTCCCATGCAGCGCTTCTTTTAACGTCGGTAGCTCGACGTTCCTTGTAAAGCTCACAATGGTTAAAATGACTGATTTGATGATAGCTTCGTTATTAATCTCAAAGTCTGAATATTTGCTACCATTTTGCAATTACCACCTTCCTTGAAGTTTTTTTTACCTCGCCTTCTCCTTCGCAAGTGCTTCTTTAGGAAGGCATTTGCAGGATTCTCAATATCTTCCTATTTTCCTCGAGCTTTGGGTTTATTGCGATCCACTGGAGTTGAAGGAGCTTGGTACTCTCTAACAATCACCTTGAAGGTCAATTGCTCCTTCCCTACTCGCAGTGTTAGTTTGCCCCCATCCACATCAATTATTGAGCGCACAGTGACTAAAAACGGTCGACCAAAAATCATCAGAGTATCCTTATCTTCATTGATGTCCAAAATATAAAAATCTGTGGGAAAGATAAAATTATCGACCTTAACCGGCATATCTTTTATGATTCCCATTGGTCTTAGTGAAGTCCTATCAGCAGTCTTAACCAAAACTTTGTAGGCTCTAACTCTCATAATCCCAATTTAAGACTGAGAGTGTAGGGCATTGCATTTATACTTGTGCCTAAATCTGTAAATACCCTATCTATGATGAATTGATGATCTTGTTGATACTGCAGGGGATGAAAAAGTCCCCTGGATCATCCTTCTTCACTATATTGGGGGTGTCTTCCAGTATCCGCCCCTTCCCCTTCTCTGTGACAGACTCTTGTAATTTTAGTTTAGATTATATGTGTTTTGTCACTTCCTCGACTTTGTTTGGATCGATTTCTTTTAATATTCCTGCTCCCCTCCTAGCATATAATTCCGTCTGAGCAAAAAATTGGTGCGGGAATACCTGTCGAGTTACTTGCACTGATTTGCTCACAATCTCACTTGGAAGATCATCCTTAACTACCTAACCTTCTCCTTTGTCTACCTCTTCCAACTCCTCATCCTGAGTCTGGATCACAACCATGATACGCTCCTTCGAGTTTGACTCGATATTGCTTAGAAGAGTTCCAACATTTCGAGTTAACATTGTGGATAGAGGAAGCATGATTCTTCATGACTTGCTCAAATTTACTCTCTAGCCTCCTATGTGCTTCCTCTATTCCCCCTATCTTATCCAAAATTTTGTCCAATTTTGAATCCTTCGAGCTTGTTTTGTCTTGTGGGAAATTCGATTGTTCTTGGGGCTGAGCTGCCCTCCATTGTTGTTATTAAACCAGGAGAAGTTTGGTTGATTCTTCCACCCAGGGTTATATATGTTGAAGCAATGATTATTACCCCCTCCACATCCAAATTGGGCTCCTATGTAATGAACTTACTCTGGGTTATCTTCTCTCATCAAAAAGTAGTCCACTGTATCATGATCAAATTAGCCACATAGCTCGCACTTCAATTGCGAGGCTTTTACCGTAGCTGAGGGTGACGCCTTCATATTACTGAGCTGTCACATCAAGTTGTCAATCTTAGTAATTTGATCGACAGCGACAACTACCTTTTAATCCCTGAAGTTAGTAAGTTGCCTACTATGTTCACTAGCTTATAAGCAACTATTGTTGGCCATCTCCTCTATTAATTCCTCAGCTACATTAACTGTCTTTCTCATTAAAGATCCTCCCAATGCCGCATCAATGGTGCCGCTAGTCTATGGATTTACTTCGTTATAGAATGTCTGAAATAGGAAATCCTTGGTTAAATTGTGGTGTGGGCATCTTCTCTGCAGATCCTTATAACGTTTCCACGCTTCATAAATAGACTCCCCACCACCTTGTTGAAAATTTGTAATTTCTTTAATAATTTTGGTGGTCTTTGTTAGTGAGAAGTACTTATCTAGGAAAGCACACACTAGTTGGTCCCATATTGTAATGTTGGCAGGGCTTAGTGAATGATACCAAGCTTTCGCTCTATCCCTAAGCACAAAGGGAAACAATTTAATTCTTACTGCGTCTTCCAACATCTGGTGATACTGAAAAATACACAAATCTAAAGAAAACTCACGATGTGGGCGTTCGGGTCTTCATTTGCAAGTCTATAGAATTGAACGTTCTGTTGAAGCATGTTCAGGAGGGCTGGCTTAATTTCAAAGGAGACCGTTTGAACAGGCAGTCTAGCCACTCCTTGGTTCTCAGGATTGAACCCTGGCCGTATAAAATCCATGAGGGTCCTCTGTTGTTGCCTACCAGGGTTGACTTCTTGATCTATATTTCTTTGGAATTCCTCGGCCATTTGTGCTTTCTCGAACTCTTCTTCTTCTTCTCGCCGAGCTTTTTTAAAGGTTCATTCTAAATGTGTTATATCTAAATCTAAAGTATCAATTTCGCGACTCAAACCCTCATGACTCTTGTGATTACACAAGACCAAGATTCCTACGTAGAGCTACAAAAAAAACAAAAATTAAAAGTTATCATAACACCTTAAACTGTAGAACTAAGTTGCCTTCTTTGGCAACGATGCCAAAAACTTGATTGCAAGGTTATGCACGCACTAAGTTTTACTATTTATAACCTTGGTAAATTTCACAAGCGCACGGGTCACTTACGTAATACCTAAGGTGTCGATCCCACTAGGAAGAAAACTAGTCCTAAATATAATGGAAGCTAAGTTCGTAAAACCTAATTTAATAACTACTGCACAAATTTAAATCAATTAAGAATCAAATACGAGAAATTAAATCACCCAAAGAACACACAAAAGCAAATTCATACAAATAATCAACCTAGAAGTGACCAATTGAGAGAAAGAGGGAATCTATTCGAAATTAAAGAAAATCTACCCGATTATGAAAATTTTGATTTAATAGGCCCAGATGATCCTAGGGTGAATTACTCTCTCTCGAGTTATAATTCTTAACCCTAATTAATAATCCCTAATTCAAATTATGGAAATTGTGATTTCTCGATCTGCAATTTGTCTAAAACCTAAATTAGTTTTAACGTTGTCCATTAACCTACCAAGAATCTATGCTCGATTCTCATTACACGACTCTATCAGTTTGATTCAATTCTCTACTTATCGATTTACCTAACTCTCGTTAACCTAAATCGATGATTTTTATCAGCTCACGCTCTCAGTTTATTGCCCAGTTATGAAGAATCAAATTGAATCACAACAAATCAAAATAAAACATAATCAAATCAACTTTATTAATCTCAAGAATAAATAACCCGAAGGTGAGTTTAGATAGAAAAAATCAACACTTAATGACAAATAATTCTAATCAATCTCAAATCTCATACATCAATGAAATTGAAATAAAAACTAGAAAATACTGTGGAAATGAATCTCGGAGTCACAACTGCAGGAAACCACCTATTCCGGGAAGTACGTTGTGTCAAGCGTGTCTTCGTGCCTCTCTTCCTTCGTCTCCTTCCTCAATCGATTGATCTCTAACTAGGTTTTCCCTCATATTTTCAGCAGAATCTCTCTTCGCTCTCTAATCTCCCTGATGGCTACTAGGTATTGTTCAATTTATTCGGTAGCAGCTGTAGGTTAAACTCGTGGTTAAAATGGTTCAAAAAATTACCAAAAAATCGAGTTTTCTGTCAGCTCGATGCAGGGCATAATCGTGGCCTACTGTTTTTCCTTTCTGTCATGATCATGGCCTAACTTGACGCTCTCTGTCACGATTATGACCCATGATACACGATCGTGGCCTAGCTGTTGCTAGCTCCTCTTCTTTTATCACGATCATGGCCTATGTCTTTTAGCTCGAAACTCTTCAAATCTTCACCATTCTTTCCTGTTTACCCTGCAACACTAGCATACATATCAAGGTACCTAAAACATATACAATTTAAGCTCAAAGATTCAGACTAACCCAATAAAACACTTAAACATAAAAAATAATCTAATTAAACCCTAAATGCCTGTTTAACACTCAATTTAACACAAAATACATAACAAATTAAACCCTAAAATATTATACCAAACACTAATATCATACGAGCATGCACAATTATCAAAACAGTAGAATTTTGTATTGTATTAATAAAGATTAAAGTTATAAAATATATTCCGAATAAACCCTAATCTGGAAATTAGAAACTCATCAACGTAACAAACATTTTGGAATTTATTTTACATATCAAGTTTGATGAAAATAGCAAAAGGAAAAGAAGAAAAACTCATTTTGGAGCTTGATCTAGAAAACTTGAATTCCCAGACATTCTCTTGATCACCCACATTTGATTCACTTCCGTATGATTGCTGTTGCAATTTTTTATGCTTCTTAATGTTCTTAAATAGTTTCTTAGGGTCTTGTGGGTGGTTTTTTTCCCTTTGATCAGTTCCAAAAATGCCCTCGAACCTTAAAACAGATGGAAAAAGTTGCGCCTAAGAAGCCTCTGTCACAATTGTGACATTGGAGTCATGATTGTGACTCTAGAAAATTACTCTCTATCATGATCATGATATATGAGTCATGATCATTAATCTAGGAATATAGTCAAGATCTTGACCCAACCCATACAGCTCCATGCACACCTAACTTCCTTGTTCTTCACTTATCTTATTTCTAATACTAACAAACACATCAAACACCTCAAAAAACATAAAATTAAGATTGAAAATATTGTCTAAACCATACAGACACTGAGAATATAAACAAACACTTACATTAACACAATTCTAAGCCCATGTATGTGACAATCATCTAATGAATACCTATAAACCTACGAAATCACCTATCAAAACATAGTATAAACTACGCCTATCACTTGTCTAATTTTATCACTCCAGTGATATTTTCTAGTTTATTTTTTTCTCTTGCAACATTTCTAATCTCGTTAATCTCAATATATATTTAGCTTATCTATTGTTTTTGCAACATGTCTAATCTCATTGATCATGAAACACATTCGCTCTTATCACTCTTGCAATATTTTTTGTTTGTAGGTTTCTCTTATAACATGTCTAATTTGGTTGTTCTTGTATCATATTCAATATCATCTTTCTTGTGATGTATTTATTTTATCTATTACTCTTGTTAATCTTGTTGATCTTTCAACAAATTCAATTTCTTGTACTCGCAATATGTTTGCTCTGGTAATATTTCTAATCTCATTGATATGATAATATATTATATTCAATCTCATCTTCTTTACAATAAATTTTATTAAATTTTTTGTGGCACATCCAGTGCCTAAAACAGTTGCATATCATTAATTCCTCATTAAATAGCTCCAATTTATTGATTTGATCAAACTATGCGCTAATATTTATCAATTTGAAGAAAATTTAACTATAATTCCCATATTGACTTTTTTCTCCAACTTATTAATCTTTTTTTATTACATGAATACTAAACTTAATGAACAACCATAGGGGCAGATTATTTCAAGTATTAATTAAGTTTTTTCAAATATTTTATATTAGTCTTACATCCAATCTCATTTCCTAAAAATTAGCTTATTGGTCCTAATATCAATTGTATCCTCTCAAAACATTTATATTGGTCTTAACATCATTCTTTTGAATCATTTATATTTTACACATTTACTTTACCTACTTCTTCAATCTATTAGAAGTTATCTAATCTTGAAATTTATTTTCATGTATTAACTTTACCTATTTTGTTGACTTACTAGAGTTTATCTAGTCTCAATCATTTACTTCTTGTTTTGCCTACTTGCTAACAATTTCCTAACATTAAACTTTTCAAAAGAATTCCTAACATAATACTTCTATTCAAACGATGATCATAAATCAATAGGTGAATTGTGCTTAGAGGTAAATGTCACTCGGACCCAAATCCAGTTTATTCTCCCTAAAATGAATTGAGGTATAGTAGTTGATTGGACATCTTAAAGTAGAGCACAATTTCTTTTGTTTCAAGGTAGGAACGCAAATAACCAGCTCTAAAACCAAAGAAAATATCAAAAAATAAAGTAACAGCAAATCCTCAGGGAAAGATATCGAGTTAAGTGGAGGTCTTAAAAAGTTAAAACATAATTTTTAGATTAAAAAATGATTTAAATAATTTTAAAAGTTTCCAAAAATATTATACATATTTAGAGGGTTTCATTAAAAACCTTTCTAAATTTTTTTGTTGATTATGAAAAGGAATATGTATTATAAAAGATTAAAACATAATTTTTTAATAAAAACATGATTTAAAATAATCTTAAAAGTTGCCACAAGAGAATGATTGGTAATGAAAGTAAGAGTAAGGTTCAATCTATTACCTTTGGAATGCAACAAAGGTGGAAGGATTTTGATCTTTGAGAAACAAAGTGATGTCCATGCTAGTGGATGATTTGATAATTCTTCCACTATAAAAGCATTAAAAAATGACCATTAAAGTGTTAGTTCCAATAACGAGCTAAGATTTCTAGAATACTTCACATTTATGCCATATGGATTTAGAGCGTTATCTAGGTTAAAGCTAAAAAGTGTAGGTCTAGTAATAAGCAAGTGAGCATAACTTTGTAAGAATCACTAATTTGGGGGAACTAAATGTGAATATGTTGAGCTTTGGTGGAGATGTGGTCTCTCTAAACACATCAAAGACTTGAAATTATAATGTGTAAGTTGTTTTATATCTTTTATATTGGTGAACTTATTTTAAGAATATCTTTAGTACTTCTTATACAGTTGTTATTCCTTCTAACCAAAATGACATTATGAAAGTTGCTAGTTCTAAGTTCAGCTTCTTTAAGCCAATAAGATCTTTACTTTTTTACTGTCTATCAATTGATCAAATGTCTAAGATGATATTATAGTTATTTACTCATATAGATTTCTATTATAATTACATTTGTTTTCTTAATTCTAAAAGTAACCATTGTCGCTAAGGAAGGATTTTACATGGATATTAGATTTGTAACTTATCAAATATGCGTAGATTGAATATTGTTCATTGCAATTAATTTTATTTACACAAAACTTGGATATCATTTATATATGTTTTCTTTTCAAATTTTAGCTAACAATCTGATTGGACAATTACCAATAAAGTTAAGGAAGTTATAATATTTGAAAGTTACAACTCTCGATGGACATTAAATCAGTTCATTTCCAGATATATGTAGTACTCGTCTCTTAATAGGTAAGATAACTATCTTTAATATTCAAATTATTTCCCATCATGTTCATGGTTTGAAGAAGTGCTTTTATTCCTTTATCTACAAACTTAATTTTGAAATGTATAAACTCTATTTATTATCACCGTTACAACTCTTACTTCCTAGTAGGCCAATTAGTGAGGCATGACTAATTGTCCATATAAAGAAATATGCTAGAATACTTGCATGAGACTATTAGGAAATTATACAATGTAAGTAGTTTAATTTATCATTTTTTCATCTACACATAACATGCAATTGTTTTGTAACCTTGTATTTGTATCACTAGAAATATTGTTATTATTTTGATTGACTCTTAAAAGAAGTGATACTAAATGTAAAGCCTATTAATTGGTTTATATATGTGCACTTAATGCGTACAAACATGTCTGATAGGAGATCTATGTTGTCTATAATGCTTTTTTTTAAAATTGCTATAGTGATGGCATAGTTCCTTTAGCATAATAAGCTAAAATTATATTACCTATTATGTTCAATATTGCAGTTCACTTTAAAATATCTCTAATAACACATTGAAGGTAATTCATATTTGTCTATCTTTATTTGAAATTTTTTTTGTATGGTCCATCCGTTTTGCTCTAGTCACCTTTATCTAGGAATGCTTAATGTTGACTTTAACTTTTACTTAGATGTACACTTAAGAATAGTTGACTAATAACTATTGTTTAAATTTTAAGTGGCGACCAATGCATATATTCAAGGCTTTGTAATATGAGTTATCTATTTTGCTTAATTTTTAGAATGTAATAATCACTTTGATTGCATTTTTATTTTAACTTTCGTGTGTGTGCTTATATGTATCTCCTACTGTCAATGAGTTCTAACCTTTTATTATCTAGCAATTCAATGATATGGCCTAAACTATCTGTTTACACTATTTCAATTAAACTTATACTGTAGTACGTGCTTTTAAATATGTTGCTGTGTTTGGGTCTTTAATGTCGATGAAAATATTTTTTAATGTTTGCTTTACAAGATTTAATCACTCAATATATATATATATATATATATGTAAGGCTTTTTTATTGTAGATATTTCATGGTGGAGCCTGAATTTAGAGATGTTGGTTAGGATATTGCTATATTTAACAATGTTGAAATTGACTATTTTAATAATAGACAAATATATGAGATAAGATTGGAGTTATAGTATGATCAAATTGATAAGGGATATTATAAAGTACTTGGTTTTATCTGTAAGGGTTTATTGAGAGTTATATAGTCAAATGAAAATTGTATTAAACTAACAAACCTTATGCAAATAGCTGACCAAAATCGGGCAGAATTTTTAGGTTGATTTGAGGCTTGGGCCTAATTGGACCCAGCCTAGCTTATTATTATTCCTAATTTTATTGAGAAAAAAGAATAAAGGTTAATTTTATGACGACAACAACACCACATAGTAGAAATCTCGCTGACATACGAAAGTCTGGGGGATTCAATAATACACAATCTTACCCCTAGCTAGTAAAGAGGTTATTTCTAAATGATCCACATGAAGAGAAAAATAATAATGATAAAAAATAAATAATAATAAGAAAAAGAAGAAGAAAATTAACAATAAATAATAATAATAATAATTATTATTATTATTATTATTATTATTATTATTATTATTATTATTATTATTAAAAAATCTTAACCTGCTAAAACAAGCTAGGTAGGTAAAAAGGGCTTAGGCTATAACCCTAAAAGGTAAATAATGCCTATTTACAAGGACAAATTACAAGAGAAAAAAGTTACAGAACTTATCAGAACTATAATGATCTCCTTACGAAGGATCCTTTAGTTGAATATTAACTTGCTAAAGTTTTCCATTACAGATATGTCTCCTGTAAGTTTTGACATTATTATATCATTCTTGATTATCTCTCTTTAATTTTTCTTAGGCCTTTTTTTGTCTTACAATCTTTAAGTATAATTTTCTTGCATTTTTTTGCTAAAACGTTTATGAGCTTTATAAATTACAAAAAGTAGAGGAAATTAAAAATTAAAAACTTAATCATATAATTTTTTATTAATTTTGAAAATAAAATAAAATAACTGATGTAAAATCAGATAAATATTTGTTGAGATAGCATAACCAAATAGTCGATACTTCTTATAGTTATAAGGCTGTATTATTATTATTATTATTATTATTATTATTATTATTATTATTATTACTACTAAAACTATTACTGCTGCTACTATTGGCAATATTAATAACATCAATTTCGTAACCTGTCTGGCACGCTATCGTCAATTTCTGCTCGGTGAAACACTTGCTGCTGTAATTTCGAACTCGTATCAAGCTCGCAATGTTTCTTCTTAAGGTACTTTCACTTGCTTCTTCACCTTGTCAGGTTCATGCTATTTCCTTTCTATTTTTCCTTTTCCGTCTTTTGCTTTTTGCTTTCTGTTTTTCAATAGGCTTGGAGAACTACCGCTTTTGGTTGTTATGGGTACCTGAATTTCACCAAATCTGCTTTCCTGTAAGTCAAGTTCCTATCTTGTTATTTATTTTGAAACTTTTTGGTCATTGAAACGATATTGCAGAGATGTTTTCTTTTATATGGTTTTATGGATGCTGATTATTCTGTTTCCTGTTCAGTATGATAGAAATCAAAAGAAAGAAAAAGAAAAAAGACATGATAAAGAAACTTCAAGTTGGTTTACAGTATTTGGCCATTCATTTCCTTATTTAATAGCGTTTTTTCTTTATATTATTTTCTTTTTTTAAAAAAATTATATTATTTTCTTTACAATTACCTAGGTACTGAAACTAGTATTATACACAAGATGAAATTGTTTGTTGTGGGTATTTGTTCTCTTTCCTAAATGTTTTATAGTTGTTTAATTTGTAGGGAACACTCCAAAAAGTTCAATTCAGAAGATACGGAGACAAAAATAGAGGGGAAGAATTGTGTGGTAACTGGAGCAAATTCTGGCATTGGTTATGCAACCGCTGAGGGACTTGCTTCACGGTAATGTTTTTGTCTAAATTCCTGCATTCTTTTGATTTCTTGGATTTTTTGGGGGCATTTTTCGATAAACATTAGAATTTAGCAATGATTATCAGAGGTGCAACTGTTTATATGGTATGTCGAAGCAAGGAGAGGGGAGAAGCTGCTCTTTCTGAAATAGTATCCAAAACAGGCAACCATAACGTTCACTTGGAGGTATGCAACACCTTTTTAAATTTCAGTTTTTTTATACCCCGGTGTTCTTGAATAGGGTTGCTCGTATTGCAATGAATGGAAATTGAAATTGGTTGATCCATATGTGCGGATCTGGTTAATGGGGCTAGCAGACTTGGAATTTATACGAACTGCCCAGTAACTGCCTTGAGCAGTTTGATTTTTATTCAAACAGTTAACCCTGAAATCTCAGATGTTAAATAGAATGTGGGTTACTGAAATGCTGCATGAATTTTCTCCTTATGATATTTTCCAAGTTGTTATTTGAGGTATAAAATGCTCAAATGTCCAAAATGCGCCTTGGATGAGCTAAGAAGTGGAATAGGATTTTCTATGGACTGAAACATCATGCGAAGTTGCAACTTGTCAGTTGATAATTTCAACTTTTATGTCTGGTGCCTAGGTTTCTAAATAGCTGTCCATATACTTGACATTTTATCATACTTTGAATCTCCGTACTGATGAATGAAAGTAACAGGAGGTGGCAGCAAATATAAATGTCAGCTTACTAAAATAGTAGCTATACTTAAAAAAGACCCTAGAGCTTTAACTAAGAAAATTACTTAATTGTAAATAAATAAGTAAAATCTTAAACAGAAAAAGTAAAATGGTTAAGTATTCTTAAACTTGTGCTTAATTTGATTTAGTTGTAACCTGCCTCACATTTCTTGCAGGTTTGTGATCTATCATCTGTCACTGATATCAAATCTTTTGCATCCAAATTTTCTTCAAAGAGTGTTCCAGTTCATGTTCTGGTAAAAGTTCCTTGCTCATTGTTTTCGTATATTATTTTAGGAAAAAGGACATCATTTCCTATAGTCTTTTACCTTATGACTGATGAAACTCCAAATGATTGGCGGCTTTCACTTGTTAATGGAACTTAATAATTTGCAGTAAACATTCCGTTTCCGTTCATAATGTTACATTACTCTTTAAAAACTACTCCTCAAGAGAAAGAAAAGGTAACTAGATTTTTTATAATAAAAAATTAATCGATTTCATTATAAGAAAGTATATACAATCTAGAGTACAAAGCTAGCATAATCCATAGAATCTAGATTATAGAGATTTATGGTTCCTAGTAATCGTCGACATCTTGAGATCGAGAGAACTTGCGAGACCACTTAATCCAATATAACTCCAATCCCCGTCTACTTTTCAAGTTATTTGTCAGATTTGCAGAAATTCTTCTGTCTAACATGGCCAATCTGAATGTAGGAAGATGTCCTGAAAAACCATCTCACTACTTCTACTTGTTTAAATACTCCCCAATTGCGCTCTTTTTATATGTAGTACACCAAGGCTGCCCAACTTAACCTAATAACTTTGAAATCAGCCGCATTATGCACTCTAATTTTTCCCAGCCAAGCAATAGTTTCACTCCAAGAATCCATTGGTCACGTTGAGTATATTTTGCAGCTGATCCAAGACTTGTCTGGTATATCTGCATCTAATCATGAGGTGTTCCAAACTTTCTAGTTCCACATTACATAAGTCACAATTCAGACTGCTAATGGAGAACCTGATTTTATCCCCTGTAAGCGGCCCTCCATTGATTCCCATTCATAAGATGAATGAGTGAGTTGGGTTAAGATCACTATCCCATACTAATGCTGCCCACTCCTGTCTTGTGCTCTGTGTAGCCTGTAACAGTGTTTTACAGACTTTTGTGTTGAACTTCCTTGAGTTATCTGAGGCAACTCTTCCATGATGAAACTAGCACTCCTATTATTGTGGAAGAGCCATATCCACTGATTATTTCGATTAAGAATACTTATTTTGGTAGTTCTATTCACCACCAATTTCAAGCCCTATACCTCCTCCACCTTATATAGAGGACCTTTATAGTGCCAATTATCATACCAAAAAGATGTGCTTTCTCTATTTCCAATCCTATGGAACACCTGGCTCTACATCCATTATCTGGTTTCTAGAACTTCTTTGGGAGTGCTTGACATATTCCGCCTTGACTGTAGGATCCAGACACTCTTGTGCTTAATGAATATATTGTGTATCTATTTCACCCATAAATCCTCCTGTTTGTAACATAACCACCACAAATTCCGCCCCCTACTCACCCTATGGTTCATCCTTGCAGAATGGATGCCTAATCCCCCCTACTGCTTAGGTCTACAAATTTTGTCCCAACTGATCTTTGCTTTGCTTTTGCCTTGGTTTGAGCTGTTCCACAAGAAATCCCTAAGCCTCTTGTTGATTTCCTTAAGTATACTTTTGGGAATGGATAAATCGTTGATCCAATTAGTGGTAAGATTGCTCAGTATTGTCTGTATTAGCTGTAGCTTGCCTCCATAGCTAAGGAACCGATTGCTCCATTGATTGATTCTGCCATGAATTAAGTCCAATAGAGGTTTACACTCCCCATTATTGATTCTTCTTTGAGAAATTGGTACCCCAGGTATTTGAAGGGTAGTTGCCCTTGTGTTAATCACATCTTGATAGCTGTAGATGCTACCTCTGTACTTGAATTGCAAGATAAATAGTAACAACTCTTTAGAGGGTTGCATCTTAAACGTGAAATCTCTTGGAATTCCTTCATTGCTTGCATAATCATGTCAATTGAGTTTTTCTCAGCCTTGCAAAACAGTAAGAGGTCATCTGCAAAAGTTAGGTGTGTGATTCAAACCTTTACATCTGCCATGGAACTGGAACTTTGGATGCCTCCATATGGAATTCGCAAGCAGAGTTGACAAAACCTCCATACATAAGATAAACAGGTAAGGGGATAATAGGTCCCCTTGCCTCAAGCCCCTCCTTGCTTTGATCTAATTTGTAAGTTCCCCATCCACCAAGATAGCCATAGAAGCAGTAGTTACACATTCCTCAACCCATTTTCTAAACAAAGGTAAGTAGATATTACAAAAATATCTTGCTAATGTCTTGCCAAATCAATTAAAATCTAATATTTAATGTCATTGGCTCTTTTAGGTTAACAATGCTGGTTTGCTTGAGCACAAACAAATGACCACATCAGAAGGGTGTGCTCCCACTCACTGATTATCTTCTCTAAAAGTCAATATTTCAATATGTTGTAATCGCTGAATTCCCTGGAACTCTCATGTTCTGTTTACTACATTGTTTCAGATTTGAACTGAATTTTGCTGTAAATGTGTTGGGAACTTTTACCATGACGGAATTGATGGTGCCTCTATTGGAGAAAGCTGCTCCAGATGCTCGAGTCATTACTGTTTCCTCTGGTGGAATGTATACAGCTCCCTTGACCACAGATCTACAGGTAGCTTCTATCCAAAATCTAGTATAATTGTTTGAGTTTCTTGATCAAATACTTATGCGTCTGCTGAGATATTTTCTCAATGCAGTTTGTCAACGGGAATTTTAATGGAGTGGAACAGTATGCTCGAAACAAGCGAGTTCAGGTTTCTATGAATTAATAACATTGGATTATTTCAGAAATTGGATTCTGTCTGTTGATCATTTAATTAAATAATTGTGCTATTGAATTATGATACTCCGAAATTGGTAGAAACTACAAGCATAGCGAATGAATTATCTACTCTTGTTTTCAGAAAGTTGCTTACTCTTGTTTGCTTGTCATGCTGAAAAAGTAAAAGAAATTATAAAGAACTAAAAAGTTTTCCTTCCATGATGTCTTTCAAAGATTTATCCAACTCTGCATGTTAGAAGTGGTAAAACTCACTGGGGAAAAAGACATAGAAAGGAAATAATTGGATGTAACAGAAACAAACATAGATTAATTGGCTTTTCAAGTGAAAAGACTCTGTAGCGGAAAAGGAGATCGCTGTTATTGTGGAGAAATACAACTCAGATATGTGCTTAGGAATACCGTCTAGATTTCTTTCAACATTTAGTATTGCCCACCATGGTTCATGGTAATCTCTATCACCATTTTACATAAAATATTTCAAAGGCCATTAATCTATAAATCAACTGATATCAAAAGGTTTTTTTGGTAATGATTAAGCTTTTCTTGTAGAATATGTGTAGAATAGAAGTGTGCAACTATACTGATTTAAATTTATACAAAATTTCCTTCATTGAATTTGCAATATCTTACGTTTTGTCAGGTTGCTTTAACTGAAAAGTTGTCTGACTTGTATAAAGGAAAAGGGATCTCATTCTACTCAATGCACCCCGGTTGGGTTGAGACGCCAGGAGTAGCTAAGAGTTTACCCAGTTTCAATAAATCGTAAGGACACAGTATTACATATAATATCTATATAACTTCCATTTGATATTTTACCAATGCGTTTCTTTCTTGTCCCGATGATCATGTTAAGGTTCTCGGGAAAGCTGAGGACAAGTGAGGAAGGTGCAGATACTATTATTTGGTTGGCTTTACAGCCCAAAGAAAAGCTAGTCTCTGGTGCATTTTACTTCGATAGAGCTGAGGCTCCTAAACACCTCATGTTTGCAGCCACACGTGGCACTCATTCGCTCATTGACCCGATCATGGACACCCTCCGTACTGTCTCTCGACTTTCTGAATAGGAAAATATTTACTTTTTCATTCAAAGAGGAAGCTTGAAACAGTGCCAGTGGTTAAAATGATTATGTATTTCATTCTCTACTACTGTATAGGAATTTGCAACTTTAGTTGCAGAATCATGCCTTGCATGCAGTTGTGTTACTACCCGCCTGTTCTGTCTCAATGTTTAGTACTGATTTAGTTAAAACATACAACTGCAGACACTGCTTGCTTACAAAAAAAATCCATGAAGAACCAAAATATGCCAAACTTGAGAACGTGTCTTGCAAGATATGGAATATATACATACAACCGTATGTCCATCATCTACTTTCTATATTTGCTGCATAGTTGTACTGAAGCCGCTCGCTTGGTGTAATGGGCAAAATCAACTGCTTTGGCATCTAAAAGATGATATATGCTTCAACCTAGGCAGTTCTAAACGCGCAAAAGACGTCATTTACGGTGATTATCATAGCATCCCAAGAGAGTTGGCTTTCTTAACCAATATTGCTCAAACCTCTGCCTAGCATACTCCTTGTAGTCAAAGTCAAGCGTGTTCACATAGGCCTGGAATCACATATTTCGATGAGACAACTCAACTGCAATTGCTAGTAAATGGTATATATATATAAGATGCAGAATGCATACCGAGATCATTCCCCATAAGCCCCAAAATAGATGGCTTGCAAGAGTATACTTTTCTGTGTCATGCAGCAGCTGCTCTATATCATCTTCACTGGCTTGATTGCCTATACAAAGAAAATGTCCATGTACATTTTTAAGAATCTTACTAATTTCTGAAAACTATTTAAACAAACAGGAAACTTAGAGACTAACCTCCAGAACTTAGATATGCTTCCACGAATCTACGTCGCACTTGTAGGCCTGAAAATGCAATTAACATAATAATCACTAAATCCTAAAATTGATGCCTCATCTTTTTTTCTTTTTCCCTTACTCAAGTACCTAAAAATATAAAAACTAGTTCATATGAAGGTAAGTGAAAGAATCAACTTGAATCAAAAGTCAGGATCATTAGAAAAAGAGACCGCAAACAACCTGTGCATTAATAATAGTCACTGACCTGGGTATTTACTATAGTCCAAAACATGCGGTGTCTCAGAATGATAATCTGCTGCCATCTCACAGAAGTGGTTTGCTAGGTCATATGCAACAGGATTGTAACTTGCATACTCGTAATCCTAGTTATTCAAAAAAAAATTTATGTATCAGAATAATTTCATGGTCATGAACTCGAGACCCAACTTAAAGGAAACGAAGCAAAAAGGAAATTAAAAAACATATATAATCTAACATAAGGCTTGGAAGTGTACTTAAAACAAAGAAAATAAAAGCAAATGCAAACATCTAAGAAACTGCTAGGAAAAATGCCACCCCAAACAAAACCCAGGATGTGCATCAGGAAGAGATGATGAATCCAATGCTTTGAAAATCATACTCAGGTTACAGACTTAAAAGGAAATGAGACAATATGTCAATCTATGGCATCCTAATTCCTAAAATTACTGAAAATCTCAGGAAGTGCATCACAAGACTAATAGAATGAGGGACCACATTCCTTACAATTACAGAATGAAAACAAAACTGAGGGAAAAGTAGCAACATTCAATTGGGGAAAATAGAAAATGGATGGGATGATATCATCGAACATCTGATCAAGAAAAGAGTAATACCTCAGGGAAAAAGCAAACCTTTTCTTTTGGCTTCACTTTTTGTTTTGTTTCCATTTATATGATTAGTGCAGTTGACATCTTTAGCTGCAACTGTTTAAAATTGCAATAAAATTACCATGCAAGCATCACAGTTTGTTTCAAACATGAGTCAAAATTTCAGACACTGTCATTTTATGTTTCTTTGCAACTCATTGCTTTACCATGGGACTAGTGAAAAAAAGTGCAAAACAAAACAAGAAGAGTTTATATAAGAAGATATCAAATGATAAACTACAATACATAGCTAGCTAACCAAAAAAATTTTGAGTTTTTCTCATTTAACCCAATTTATATTTGGCCAAATTTTGAAAATTGCCGGAGATTGAACTCTAAACGAAATGCAACTTTTCCCTAATCTGGCCCTTTTTTTCTCATCATAGTGACTGTTGTCTGTTCTTGTAATTAGCATATTTTGCAGTCCTTGCGATCAATGTGAGCACAAACCAAGATGTCAGTCAAATTGCAAACAACCAATTAATATATCCTGCAGTCAAATTGAAAGGAAAGATGTTTTATATAACCGTCAATTGCAGAGCAGAAATATCGGGCTTCCAAGATTTCATATCCAAATATTATCTAGCATCACTTAGGCATTTCACTGGTGACATTACAGACATACACTGATACAATTGTAACAAATACGTGGGAATTTATTGAGTTAAATATTGGTATCAAGCCAACAAAAATAGCATTTAGCAAAAGAACACAGGAGACTTACAATCAGGGTGATCGCTCTTATTTCTTCATCCATCATAATGTTACCATACTGAAGGTCATTATGGCAAAAGCCAATTTCTTGATGCGTCTGGGACAGCTCTTTTTCTAAATTATTGATTTCTTCTAGTAGAACATCCAAGTTAAAAGCCTTTGCATCTTTAGGGGAACAAATGCTTTTAGCCTTCCTAACCCAATCCCTAGCGAATACGAAGACAGAATAGATAAATTGTTGATAGAGGCACTAAAATGTACTTTGGAAAAGGAAGATTTACTTTCTGATGATAATACCTTATTCTTCTCCAAAGGAGTATATTTCTAGGACCTGGCACATCAAGATTGTGGAATTCTCTTGTTTTTGCTGCTATCAGATCAGATATCTCAGGGTCACGCAGGTCAGCAGCTGATAGGGTCTGGAAATTGAACCACGAAAAGATGGAAGCAGTAAGTAGCATTAGTCATCAAAACAAAGATTGATAGTATTATTTAGGGTGATACGCAGCAAATCTAAATAAAGATCAAGGAGGGAATGAATAGGAAACCTAAGATCCATGAAATTTGTTGAAAATAAGTATGACCTGAATTTAGGAAAACCGGACATGATCACTCACCTGTTCTTAATTTAAATAGCAAAAACCAACTTGTTCAGAACCAAATAATAGTAGATAATCTAATAAAGATTATTGGCAAGATCCAACTCTGACTCTGTAAACACGTAGCCGCTTTTCATTTAGATCAAAGGATGTTCTAACTAGCACAGAAACTTCATTTCTTACCTTCACACATACTTGCAATCTCAAATAACATCTTAAGGTAACCGATCAGATTCCACATCTAAAATAACTAGCCAATGGTGGAACATAGGATGATATAAAGATATGCCTCGAATACCATAGTTAGCCCTACTAGAATTGAAAATAAGCATAAAATGCAGTTACCCTCGCATGAATGAACTCTTCAACTCTTCCTTCCGGAAACCGTCCAAGAAGCCGAGGCCCTTGTCCATGCCTAGACATGCACTCAAATGTCCTAATCTCATCATCCCTGTTGAAGAACACCTCAACGCCTTCACCATAAACACGAACGAGAACTTTTCGGGTGGGATCACCCGTCTTGGTAGGCCAATTAATCTGGTATACCTCGTTAGTCATAGCCCCTTTCAACGGTACAACCTGCAATGCATCCAAGTCGTCCACTACATCTCCCCACTCAGAGGCCACCGAAAGAAGCACTTTCTTTAGCTCCTCTGGGAAGTTACCCTTTACGAAACCATTAGTCAAGATTGCCATTTCCCACCACAAAAAGAGCTCAATCGACGAGTAATACAGCACTGCATTGAAGGCCAAATGTCAAAATAAAAGAAACACGAGAACTTTATCGCTACACATGACAATCCAATCTCTAAAATTGCATCTACCATTCAAGATTGGATCAACCTCACCTCCAAAAGCAAAAAATTCACAACCAAAAAGAAGAATATATAAAAAGCCCGGTTCAAGAAAAATCTTGAAAACTGAAAAGACAGGGAATTTACAGAAAAGAAATGGAGGAGAAGCATGCAAAAGGAAAAAGACGCACCTAAAGAGTGGGGGGGGGCAACAAAGTAGAGAAGATGACGAGATTGAAACAGAGAATCTGTGTATTATATTTATAGCAGTAACGTAAAAGAATGGTAAAAAAATATAAAAGGGATATTGACAACACTTAGTTGCTTCTGCTACAGATTTATACACGAGGGAGCACCTGCGTAGAATCTCCTCGGATTGTGTGAACTGGCTCTGATGAGAAAGTCACCGATGGACGCTTGTTATCCGGTTCATGAAGTAGCAGGATTTTTTTTTATTGAGTTGGCCACTTATAATTAGCCGCGTGGCTGTTTGCTAAACGACTTACATAAGCAATTATTGAAGTACCGAACTCATGGTTGGAAACTTTCTCAGATAACCAGGCTGTGACATGAGAAGGCCCTAGTCAAAGTCGTCTATCCTAATCCAGTTGTTTGTTTATTTAATTAAAAATAATATAAATATTGCTAAAAAATAATAAAACGCGTGGAGTTGGAAGTTTACGCACGTACTAAGGAAAGCAATGTCACATGGTGATGTGTGTGTGTGTAATATTAATCATCTATGCCGTTTGGCTTGGGATTAAAAATTAGTTTGTTTCCAAAAGTCAATATGAGACGTCAGTGTACGTATTGATTATTCACAAGTACGGGTTACTGTTTAGAAGTTTGACAAAATTTATCCAAACATATGTTATTTGTCCGGCTAAAACCATTGACCGACATTAGAACGTCTTTTCTAAAAATGTAAGCGACACATACTGTATTTTAATTACTCTTTTCGGTGAATTTTTGATCACATTAATTTAGCGAGAAATAGTGTTTTTGTTAGGTAAAAATAAAGCTACATGTAAAATTTGACTAAGTATTAATGACGATGATGATTAATTAGAGCGGGAAGAGAGGTAGTTACTACCTTCAATTGAATAATCCATTTATTCTAATTGAAGAAATCATGTCTTAATTTTTTTTTATAAAAAAATAATTATTTATGTGCCTCATCAATGGGTACCGACTTGAGATTAGGACCTATTCAAATTGAAGATATTATCAATTTTAATTAAAGGGCACTTAGGATGACTTCCATGACCCAAGACCCTACCACTAAGGATAACTAACACCAACCACCAAAGTCGCTCACCGTCCAAAAATAAACACCACATTTTTTAACATTTGTGCTTTTGCATGCATTTATAATTGGCACCCAATTATTAACTTCACTCCTTTCTTTCTCTAGATCTGGTGACCAGCAAAATAATTCGATGCAATAAAACCTTCGTAGGTTAATAATGATAGGATCACACGAAATGGTTCAATTAAAAGAGATACTAATTATTTATATTTAAATTTAATTTATTAACTCAAGTTTGTACTTAAAAATTATTTGTTGATATAAAATTATTATATATTAGCATTTCACATTTCAATTCATATATTGAATTTAGTTTTCAAGTTAAATTTGAGTGCCTTATTATTCGAGAAAAATTAGGTATGTTTTAATACTAAACAAGATCAATTATTTATTTAAGCAAATGTTATTTTTCTCCAATTAACAAATTAGTAGCTGTCGGTAATTGATTATTGATGTAATTAATTATTTAGTTAAATAAATTTGTCCATCTAAAATAAGATACTTGTTATATTCTTAACCTAAATTATAATATTTGTCCTGTATTGATCAATTAATATTTAATATCACCTTCCTACTAACTATAGTATTAGCAATATGATGACTTTGGTCATGTTTATTGGCGATAGACTTTGTTTACATTATATAATTAATTATATTGTCAATTTTCATACATATTATTCCATGGTGAGAATTGATTTGTTTGAAATACAATTCTTTGTTTATTTTAGGAAATTTGTAGTTGTCAATAAAGCTTATATAGATGATTTCCAATAAAGAACCTCCAATAGATTGACGAGGTAGAAAATATAAAATATAAAAATAAAGGATTGACAATAAATAGTAAGTTAATAAAGCACAAATAGTAAATGTGGCATATAAATGATCAATACTAAATAGACTCCAGTAGGTCAATAAAGCAAAAAATAATAAATGTGTGGAATATAAATGACCTACACTAGAGAACTTTCAAAAGTCTATGAGGCATAAATATAAATATAAATATAAAAACAGACGATCAAAATTAGAGTATCTCTTCAAAGTTGATATATGAAGCACAAAGATAAACGCATGAATATAATCGATTGACATTAGGCTTGTCAAAATAGGTTCGACTTGTCCGGCCCGACTCATGGGCCGGTCAATAGTTTTTGACCTAGATTGACCAGCCCATGGTCCGGGCCACGGGCCAAGTATACATGGCTCGTGGGCCGATGGGGAGGGCCTGGGACGGACGAGTCTCAGGCCGGCCTGTGGCTAGTGAAATAGTGGACAGGTCGAACCGCGGGCTGGTCCGGCCCTGCCCGCCCACTACCAAAAATAATTATTTATTAAAAAATTAATAAATAATTTAAGTATGTTAAAAATTTGTAATTAATGTAGTTCATAATTTTAACAATAACTTTTAACTTGTCAACTTATTAACTTATTAACTTTTCATATAAATTTCTAATTAATTGAATTAAATATCCTAATTAATCATACCATTACATACA
>JANZXR010000003.1:22548488-22559741 GCA_027575705.1 Erythroxylum echinodendron
TTGTAGTTAATTAATTAATTAATTACAATATTTTAATTAATGAATAATTATATTTTAATTAATTAATTAATTAATTAATTACAATATTTTAATTAATGAATGAATTATATTATAATTAATTATATTGTATTTAATTAAATATTAATTATATTTTAATTAATTAATTATAATATAATTAATTAACCCATTCCCCTATAATAATGATACCTATTCCTCTAGATTTGGAGAGGAATGAGGTATTACCCAAAAGTGGGTAATCAAAATAATAATCCTATAATCATACCCCCTTACCAAACTTAATCTTTCATTCCATACCCATTCCTCTTTTTTCATACCCTCTAAACAAGCACACCCTGAAAATTAAAGAAACCTTGGAGAGATTAAAAATTAAAGCAATATTAGAGAGGTTGAAATTAAACTATCAGTTTCTTATATCCAACTCATGGAGAAAGTTGCATTACAAGACAATGGTCAATCAATAATTATCAAAATATACACTAAAGATTAAGAGCCTTATGGTTAAAGGAAAAGGACAAAAACTTAAGCTTCTTTCATAAAATAGTGTTATCAAGGAAAAACAACAACAAGGTTGCCTCTTTGTTAAATAATGCTAAAACATTTATTTTCTTGCAAAAAGATCTTCATAAATCTTACATGTTCTTCATCACTGAGAGCTCCAACTGAGGGAACATCTTACATTCATATTGTTCAATATATGATAAATGAGCTAACTAAATCATAAGATGCTTCTTTATTATTAAAGCCTTTTAACTAGCAAAATGTGGAGGCAATTGTATTTTCTTTTACCTTTTATAAGGTGCTGGTCCTAATGGACTCAACATGTTCTTCTTTCAAAAGACCTAGTCAACTATAAAGAAGATTGTTACAAAGGCTATTTTTGAGTTCTTTAGCAATGGGAGGATGCTAAAAGAGATGGACAAGATATTTATTTGTATTATCTCTAAGAAGAAAGCCCCTAACTATTTAAAATACTATATATTAATTGCTTGTTATAATACCCTTCATAAGGTAACCTCTAGACTCACTATAAATCTATCAAAACATATTCTTCCAGGTTATATTGATGATTTACGAGGTGCCTTTATTAAAGGAAAACACATTAGTGACAACAAATTAGAAGCTCAAGAATTACAACAAGAAGAATGTGAGAAAATTTATGTTAATAAAATCGATTTTCAAAAAACTTTGATTCTATAAATTGGTATTTCATCTTATACACCATCAAAGCTTTTAGTTTTCACCTTAACTTCATCGAATGGATAGAATAGTGTATTCTATGTGTTTCCTTTAGTGCCATTGTCAATGGTGAACCAACAAGGCTCATTAAAGGAGAAAGAAAGCTTAAGTAAGGAGATCCATCTCCCCTTATCTATTCACCTTGATCATGGAGATGCTCATTAAGCTTATAAGGCTAGTCACTTCTCCAGATAGGAAATTCAAATTTCACTCCATTTATAAAAAATTGAAATTAATTAGATTGAAATTTTCTAATGATTTGATCTTATTCTCTAGAGTTGAGGCTAACTCTTTAACTTTACTTATGTCAGCTCTTCATGCTTTCAAGCAAATTTTAAGCCTCTCTATTGATAGGGAGAAAAGTTGCCTATATCTTTCATTGAGTCCTCATCAACATATAGCCTAGCACTCTTCTCTCACAAGTTTAAAGACAAAGTTGCCTTCATTTAATTACTTAGGGATTCCGATCTCTTCTAAAAGGCCTACTTACATAGTATTTCAACCCTTAATTGATAAGATTCAATGAAGATTACCCTAATGGTTTAATAAAAATCTTACATTGGCAGGTAAATACTAACATATAATTTTAGTCCTTAACAACATACATATATATCGATCTTCATATAGTTTTATTCCTTAACAACATACATATATATCAATCTTCATACCTTATGTTTGTAAGAAATATAGTAAAAACAATTGACAAGATACTTAAAAACGTCTTATGGTTAGGAGACTTGATAAGGAAATATATAGCTAAGGTAAAACAGGTTGACATTTTTATGCCTAGAGAGGAAGAAGGATTAAGGATCTTATTATTAAAACTTACTAATAAAGTCCTAATGATAAAGAGATTATGGAGAATTCTAAGTGATAAACAAGCAATACAGGTCAAATGGGTATATGCTTATTACTTGGGGAATGATAGCTTATGGAAAATCTATCCTAAGTTAAGCTGTTTATAGATCATGACCAATATTCTTAAGCTAAGGGAAAAAGATAAGAATGGAGGTCAGAAGCAAGTTAAGAAATAGAGTAAATACTTCCTTTTGGCATTTAGACTCAATAAGTGTTGCAATTCTTAAGGAATATCATCTCTTCCAATGCATTTATTAAAGAAGTGTTGGATAATAGATAACTTCACTAAAAGATGAAGCCTAGATCCCATATCATTGTTCAAATCTTTAGTACAATACTAACTCCCAATAAGGAAGACACTACACAATAGACCAAAAGTAACTCTCACTCTTATAATAATTCTTCTTATAGAAACATCTTTAAAATGTAAGCTCCAAAGTTACCCTAGCATAAACTCCTATGGTTCAAAACAGTTCATCCTACAGCCTTATTAATTCTTTGGCTCGCTTTTAAGGGAAATCTAAGTATATTTGACATATTAATATGGTTCGTTAATATTTCATCCATTTGTTGTATAAATTAGAGGTTGAAACTTTGGACCATCTCTTTTCCAAATGCCAATACCTACATTTCATATAGGTTTATGTTCTTCAGTTCTGTAACTTAACTTTCCTTCTTGGTACCTGGTATAACCTAATAGAATGGAGTTACCAATACAATCCTGTAAGTTCAAGAGATAGGCTAGCCTTATTGATTTCCTTAAGCTATATTGTTTATATCATTTGAAAGGAGCATAATTAAAGATTTTTTCTTGTATAATATATTCATATGAGCATAATGTTAAAGGAATTGATTGGCAGGATAATAATGAATTTGATAATCCATCAAATCCATGTCTCATTCATCCTCTTATCATTAACAATTAGAGTCTACTAACTTCCTCTTCAAGAGCTAGGGGTTAAATGTCTGATCCTATTCTATCTTAAGTAATGAGTTGAAAAAATGTGGTCACAAATAAGCTATGAAGGACTAAGAGAACAATCTTCTGTTTAACCTAGCAAGTAAGGATGTCAATGGGCCGGGTCGAGAGTCGCAGCAGGCCACAAGCCGGCCCGTCCCGAGAGGACCATGGTCGGCCCATGGCCCGCCCATGGCTTGCCAAACCTGGGCCAAAAATGAGCCGGGCGGGCCGAGCTAGAGTTGCCATCCCTACTAGCAAGCAAGAATTCAAAGATGGTAGTTATAATATAAGATGCTTTGGTGATTTAATTTTATTTGGCCATTTAATTTTTAGGAACTTATAGACTAGCTATTCATGTTTAGATTTTATGTCTTGACTTTTTTAGATTGTAATATTTACTTATTTTGGATGGACCTCAATTTGAACCTTTTGGAGCTATAATATATATTTTACTTCTAAAAACAAGCATAAACCTTTTGGAGCTATAATATATATTTTACTTCTAAAAACAAGCATAACTTTTAAACCATTTTTGACTTGGTAAAGCAATTATTCCCTTACTTCTCAATTAGAAGACCACATGTAGGAATTACTGTTTATGTTTACATAAAGGATCACAAATTTTGTGAATTTAGTTTCAAATCAAGAACAAATATTTGAAAATATTCCATTCAAACTTCATAGACATTATTATACTATTATTTCATTTTTTGTTAGTAAAATTGTATTTTCTTTTAAATTTTTATTTATAGAACCTAGATACTAAGCTTTTTTGAAAAAGAAATAATTTAGATTTAAATTTTGGGTGTATTTGCATAGAGTTTGCAATAGGCAATTTAATACAATTTAAACAAATATTTTAAACCAAACTAAATCAAAATTTATTTTTAAAACAAAAACCAAATCATTAAAAAATTTAAATCACACCCAATCAATTTATAGAAAATCTCATCAAATGTTAACTATATAACGATAAAAAATTTGGTTAAAAATATTAAATTGATAGTTAAGATATTAATTTTGTTTTATTTAATTGAAATAAAATTTTAATTATTTTCTTATACATTCTTGAACGAATCTCCTTACGTTTGTTGTTTATAAAACCTAAGTACAAAAAATTGTTGTTTATTCTTTTAATAGAACATCTAGAATATTTAGTCCCTCTATTAGTTTTTAGATTTTAGATAATAAGCAAATTTAATAATTTTGAATTCGACTATTGTGTATTTTGTCTAATTATATTATACAGAATTGTATATGTGTTACATGAACTTATAATTTGATTTAGGTGTTTGAATAAAGATAAAATCAAATCACATTTTAGGACTGTATATTATCTATTAATTACAAATTAAGAGCCGTACAAAGCTCCTGTTCTTTTTAATTTAAACAATTAGTTGATTAACCATAAATAAGCAATAAGCTTGTTGTAAACAAGCTGGGCAGAGGGTTACTGTTCAATATGATGGTTTGGTAAACAAAATTAAATTCTCTATACCTACTAACCTGTATCAACTCTATTTCACGCACTTTCATTCATACATTTCTCCAAATCTTGTATATTTATGTAAGTGAGATCGCGTGAAATATAGTTAATACAGGTTAATGAGTACAAAAGATTTCGCTCCTCGGTAAACATGATCGTGATTCACTATTGCTTGAATATCTCTTATGCTTCCAACTTGCCATTTTTTTCTACAATGCCCTGGCTCTCTATTCTAATTTTATTCGGCCTCCTACGAAAATTCAAAATTTAAAAGATTTTCTCATAATTTAGGTAACGTTTTGATTAAATACAAAATTATAAAAAAAAGTAAATAACTTACCATCACTATAAAAAAGAAGAAAAGTGAATTTTTGATAAAAACTTATTTGTATGTTGTCTAAAAAGTGAGAATTATTAATTATAAGTGACTAGAATATAACGAGATAAGTTAAAATTTAAATTTATATACAAGAATGATTAGCATTTGCCTGGTAACGATCACTATTATATGAAAGGAGAAAGCATCAATGCAAAGATATATATAGCACATTGCCAATTCTTATATTCCCATCAAAACTGCGAACCAACAAAATGATCAACGTTAACGGCACATGACCCGTTCCTTGAAGTAGGAGCTTGATTGTTTTCCACCAAAGGATTACTAATTATGTTACTTTCTTGACGGACCATCTTCTCCATTCGTTGCAGTAACAAGTTAAAATCATCTTGGCTCTTGACGAGGCTGAGACGAACGAATCGGCTTTCAGCACCGAACATGACACCTTGCCGGCCGATGATTTTCGAGGCTTTCAGGACATTGTAACAATCCTTATCTTCTTCTTTTTCACATTTTAACCATGCAAACGCTGAACCAAAATGTCAGGTTTTTTATAGTTTAGCAATTGAGAAAGGAAAGGGACCAATCCAACGTTGAAGAATGTTGCCTTTAGTTGGTCCCTCGTGTTGTATAATCTAGTGTTATTTCAAGTTATTAAAAAAATGAAAAACATTTAGACTGAGGTCCATGGTGCTTAAATCAAAACGAAGAACATTTTAAGTGCATAGTAGTACTCCAACAAAGTCTTAGTTTATCAAGTCCTGTTAGACAGCTTGCATAAGCGTAATCTTTGAGTGAAAATTTGTGTTAAATAATTTTTAAGACGAGTCTCGATCTTTAAAATGGCATTTACTTACCTGGAGAAGCCCCTCTGACTCCTTGGTTAAAGGAACAAAATTGCGGCCCAATATCTTGCAGAGAGAAGCGTTTGGACATTAATATAATTCGGTGAATATTTTCCCACCGTTTCCTCATTATTTGGAAACCAAACTCAAATATTTCCCTTCCTTCTCCTTCCTCTATCACCACTTTCAGGAGTTTGAGAACTCTCAACTGCGTTTCTCGAGGCACACCATAAGTACTCAGACTCATGTATGTCAGCATCCTTTGGTACACAGCTTCATCTTTTACTAGTGCCCAACTGCCACAGGAATAAATTAAGCAGTTAGAAATTTGTAGTAAATATCATCTCAGCTAATTGAGCCATGACTTGATGCTGCTCATCTCATACATGCTCACAGGCACCAAATTTCGAAGCTATCTTACCCAAATCTGCTGCCAGCATGACCGGTAAGTTTAGAAAGTGTAAATAGAACGAGGTTTTCATCAGCTGGAGCTGGGATGGCTGTAAAATGTGGCCAATAATAGGCAAGATCGTGAATAATGTGCACTGATTGTCCTTGAAGAACCGCTTTTCTCAATTTACCATCGGGATTGTTTGGTGAAGTCACCAACTCTATGTAACTGTGCAAGGGATCAGAATCGTTCTTCCAAGATGAAGTGTCTCCACTGAACTCAAAATCTTCAGAATCGAAAAGCTCCGTTTGTTCCTTATAAACCTGAGTTCAAACAAGTTTAAAAAACATTATAAATAGGCAACCTCTTCAATTACAAAACTTGTAGTTTCCTTTAATAATAACAAAACAAAATAAAAGCAATGGGGCACTAACTGGATAGTAAGGTGCTGAAGCGACAACCCTTGCCTCGGAAGGATCGTCGTCATGGGAAAGGGCATAGACTGCTGCATTGAGGAGTTGAGTAGCCCCAGCACCGAAAATAATGTGCCTTCCACTTGTGTTTGCATTCCTAATTATATCATGTAATTTTAGGATTTGATTCTTGAGCTCTTCTGAGATGAGAGAACCATCATTGAATTCGTAGCTCATTCTATGCCATGCGGGCACCACAATGGTACTGCTCGCCGCATGCTTCATCCAAAATGGCTCCAAGAACATGGGATCGCCGCTGCAGCCAACAAATGTATCTGTTTGTTACTCCAAAGTCAAAAACTTATCTATAAATTTAACCTTCTTACCTATCTGCATCTACCACACAATCTGGGACGAATTCTGAGCAATCAGGGCCTCTATAGCAATCATTACACTCACAAACAGGTACACCTTCAACACTTAAACCATCAGGATAGGCTCTTCCATGTCCCGAACATGAGATGGACGCAACAGCTTCAGCTTCTTCAGCTGCTTCACTTACCCAACTTTGGTCCCAATCCCATCGATCCCGCACTACATATAAAAGGTTAAGACATAGTGAAGAGCCTAGTACAAGTGCATACATAACACTTTTGTACTTTGCCATCTTTGTTGTATATCTCCGAACATGGTTTTGCAGTCATGAATGATTCACATATAAAGGTGTATATTTAGACCGAGCTGCTAAAATTGACTCCCATCGACAGACTCCTTGAAAATAAATTAGATTTTAAAAAATAATTGAGAGCATCTAGGAAAGTGTCTGTTAGTTATCATTGTTTGTCGAGTAATGAGGTTAAGTGAGCTACTATATGTATGTATACATTTTTATTTATATACATGTAATCAGCAGTCTCTCTTGGACTCTTTCCTTCTACTTGCAGTAAATTAGTCGGTCACTTAGCCTTATTAGTCATTAAACAAGGATATATAACTAGCACATGCTGTCCTAGTAAATAAATATATATAACAAGTTGATTAGTGGGATGGGACGATCATTAATATATTGCAAACTGAAAGAAAGAGAGGTTATCATAATTTTGAGAAACTCCTTCATTGTAAGTTTCGGACCTCCACAACGACCTTTCTGAACAAGGATACAAGCTTTATATTTGAACATAAGAGAGACGACGACAAAAGTTTCAGGAGAAATTATACGAAAGAGATGTCTAACAAACCAAATCAACTAGATAAGCTAACCATAATATTTTCAGTCCCGACATAGTTTTGGATTTACTGTTTGCTAGATAATTACAATGTTAGAAAGTGCAAGCAAAGTGATACTGGAAGAAAATCGTACTAAGAATTTCCGTCTCTGGGTACTTACAATCACATAAAAGTTGATTAGAGGCCTTAGGAGTGAGGATGGCGTAAATTACTTCTATTGAAAGAGAAGGACAAGCCCAAACCTAAGCAAAGGTAGAAAGAGTATCTACTCAAGGCCCACTCATAATTTGCTCCTATTTTGTCTTATTTTATTCTTTGTGAAGGCTCACTCTTGATACTTACAAAGAACAAAAAGAAATAAAATAGGGGTTCTTTTTTTTTCACTTTACGGCCCAAAGATAAAATAGAGATTGCCAGATGCATTTAGAGCAATTAGTTGAGTAGACAAAGATCTAAATAATCTTAGTTATATTCCTAATGGTCAAGGTGTGTTCCATCGTAGAATCAAATTGTGAGATGATTGTTAATTAAAGGTTTAATAGTGCTCGATCATTTCATTCCCAATATACTCACAGTGATATTAATATCAACAATGATAATCCTGGTTCTTCTATCAAATGTATCGTTTACCATCTGCATCAATATTATAATGTATTGTTATTATGTTAATCAACAGTGGTTCAAATAAAACTTAGCGAAAAAAAACACAATCATCACTCCACTAGAGATACTTAAGAATTTAAAGGCTTGTGGTGTATAATAAATATCACCATACATTTACAGAAGTAGAATCAATTCTCGTTTTAGATAAAAATGTTTAGTGAATTTGGGTGTAAGGTTAATTGCTCGAGGACAAGCAATATGATAAGTGTGAGAGAATTTAATAAGTCCATATTTTACACATTGTAGGGCTAAGTTATTTATAATTTATCATTTTTATAGACTATTTTATATACAACTATATGATATTTTCCTTTGTTTGATTTATTGTTTTACAGGTGATAATTTTGAGGATAGAGCCCCAATCCATATATTGCCAATTTTCAGGGGCTTGTAACACATTCAAGATTAATGAAGTAACATAAGATGCCATTAGGTTAAAATCATCTTTATTCACACTAGGGGATCGACTGAAGTAATAATTGAAAGCATTTTTTGTTGGATTAATAAACACTTATAAGAGTCTTATAAAGAAATCTTTTACTAAATACTTTATACCATCAAAGATGATTACGCTAAGGAATGATTGTTAGGTTCCGATCATGCATCTCAACATAGTATATATAAAATATACGCAGCAAAAATAAAACGAAACCTCAAAAACCAGATCTACTCATGCATATAGATATAGAAAAACAAAAACATGAAATGTAAGAAGTTTACATACCTTTCTGACAATCTCCTTCATTCTTTAATCTTCTCCACATTAGGTTGTCGTAAACCATAACGATTAACATAGACTGTCTTTAGTGAAAGTCTACACAAAGATCGAAGGATGAAACCTCATTAGGAGATGACTATAATTCTTTCTTTGTGCTAGCAAAGACAAGAACCCTTGAGAGAGTTAGAGAGAAAAAGTGTGTATATAAGAAAAAGAACCTTTCTATTTATCATTTGTGTCTTACACAAGGTGCACAAAAATCTTCTCAATTTTTTGCATCATTTGGCTTTCCATAACTCCCATCACTAATGGAAAGTTATAGGAAGTTAATGGTCATGACTAACATGCATTAATGGAAGTTATAGGAAGTTAATGACCATAAATAAGATGCATTAATGGAAGCCAACATCACTTGTTTCTAATCCATTCTATGCAATGTTTTCTACCACGATCACATCGCGATGTAAACTTGAAACACTCTCTCATATCTTGAATCACCATTCAAGACCATTTTACTCATCCATCAGATCTTCTATATGTATGACCCATTAGGTTCCCAGTTATGTTGGCCGTTTGAATTAACACTTAATTCAAGTAAGTTAAGAGCGGTGTCTAGCAACACGTCATGACCTCCAATTGACCGGAAAGTCATTAGTTTGACCACAATCCCTTCCATACACAATGTTGCTATACAATTTGTCCTTTCACCATCTATACCGCACTTGGTTCAAAGTATCAACTCCTGCTAGACTGACTATATCACATCTAATCCAAGTGATATTAGATCTTATCCTAAGGATCTCATTACTCTATGTATCATTGAAGACTCTCTTCATGAAACATGTCTGTTATGACTAAAGACTCCTGAGTAATGACCTTGACAAGAGGCCATAGGTATCATCTCCTTCTATCAGGAGTGGTGAATCCTTTATTGGCTACTCAATTACCTCTGAATACCTCAAGCTGCACCCAATCACTACCTTATGAGTAACCCCTGAAAGGCATCGATGAATGGAGTCAAAACAAAGAATCAGTATTCAAGATATCCTTGAGTACCTCAAGTTAAAGGATATTTACACCATTGCTATGATGAGACTATCATTGACACTAAAATGGAATATTCATATTATTGTCTCATAGTAGGTCAATCCAATGTACTTACTACCCTTAGTAAGCATCCACATGTTAACTCTAACAACTCATGTCTGCAGCTTATAAGATCTATTGCTTGATCTAATCAAGGAGTATAACATGCCCTAGTTTATCCAAATTAATGATATCCCATCTCATTAATCCTATGACTAAGGAAAGTTTAGATACTAACATAATTACACATAATAGGAATCTCATTATCATGATCTCATCATGATTTCCTCCATGCTATGTTTTGTATTAAGGACTTCATTAAATCATTTTAAGATCAACATCAAATTCATAAACGTATGACCATCGAAATATTGAAAATATCTTTATTAATCATAAAATGATTTGTACAATAAGTGCTAAAAGTGATTGCCTTTAGAGTACTTCTCTAACAATGATATCTCTTGGTAAATAAGTGCCAATACCAATATATTCTTATATAGATGCAAATCCATGTATTCTACAATGGTACGGTAAACTCTGTAAGATAGATAAAAGATGTTGCATAAGGTGGAACATTATATAACGTGACTTTGAGGGTCGCTCTAGAATTGATAAAGGAGATGACATGGATAACCAATAGTGGTAGTTAGGAAGGGTAAAATCAAAAAGATCCACTGGAGTCCACAATTTAGACTCTATAACTACATTGATAACTTAGATGGAGGTTATAGTGAGAAAACTAGACAACCTAAACTCTCTATCAAGAACAACTTAAGTTATGAGTTGTTAGATTTATTAGGGCTGGAAATCAAGGAATTGAATATCAATTTATATATCCCATAGTTAAACAAGTAGAGTAAGTTGACTTTATGGGAATCTAGAGGTAGAACAAACTTGATAGTAAAGGTGTATAATTTAGATGGACATATCAAGAAGGATTTGATCATAGTGGATGTGAGGTGACTAGGAAATACTCTTCATGAGATATAAAGAGTGACTGACTAGTAATTA
>JANZXR010000003.1:22559841-22580645 GCA_027575705.1 Erythroxylum echinodendron
CGTTTTATCGATTGCAATATGATTTGTTTCGTTTTCAGTTTAAGTAACAAAATGTTTTGAAAAAGAAAAAGTGGGCCTACATTTATGACCATTGATAAGAGTTTTAAATTCAAAAAAAAAAGTATACCGAGTTTTTAAATGGTAAGTGACGTAACACGCCATTCTCGCGGGGCACAGATTCGGGTATCACCATCGATATCGGGTTCGGATCCAGCAGGAGTGGGGTGTTACACATATCCCCCTAATTTATCCTAGAACAATCAACGAGCTCCAATACAGCCCTTGCTAGGTTTCAACAATCTATTTAAAAAAAGAAGCATTCAAGTTTGGAAGATATGATGAAAGACTTTATGTAAGCTACTACTTCTTAATTCTATAATAATAAAGCTTGAATAAGGAATCTTAAAGTTCAAATTGGTCGACTAACTAAGAAAATTACCACAAGATACCTTGCTAGTGATATCGTGCCAAACCTTAGGAAACTTATAAAGAAGATTACCCTGAAGGAAAGTAGATGATCAACACCAAGGAGGAAGTAGAGAGCAAAGTAAGGAAACCTCTGAGTGAATATAAGCTAAGAATTCCTTTCACTACTAGATTATTTCAAGTGATTAAGAAGAAAGAGACTAGTACTTAGGAAGAGTACAAAAATAGTTAGAAGAAGAAGATCTAGAAGAGGAAGACCCTGAAGAGTAAATTGTATATTCAAAATCAAATAAAGGAAATATTAAAGTCCACTTAGATATTAAATAAACCAAAGATAGGTAACTGATAACGTTTTAATATTTCTTGCATGATTGGTGGTATTTACATTAATAAGACATTTGATGATATAGGAGCAAGTACTAATGTAATGGCTTGTGTTATCTTAAAATATCAAATTAGATGAATCAAGACCCACTAAGAGAGTGATGTATCTTACAAATAATTTAATAAAATGTCCTAGAGTTGCTAAGTAATATGTAATGGTGACAATTGATAGGTTCATATTCTTAACCAATTTTTATATTCTAGATATTATAAGTAAAAAGAGAAGTCTTTAATCTTAGTTAGACCCTTCTTAGCTAGAATAAGTGTAATAATTCATGTTAGAGAAGGCGAATTGATACTTAAGATTAAAAATCAAGAACATGTATTCTACAGTAATAATTCATGTTAGAGAAGGCGAATTGATACTTAAGATTAAAAATCAAGAACATGTATTCTACAGTGATGACATGCCGCTTATGCCTATTAAAGATTATGTACAAGCTAATTATTTTAATATTTTGTAGGTAATCATCAAAGAAGAAGAAAAATGCCATGACAAGTAAGGATGAAGGTGAGAGTAAAGAAAAGGATCCAAATGAGAGATGATAACCCTATATAAGACACTCTTAGTGATGATAAAAAAGGTAGAAGCCTAATCACTTTGACAAATAACAAGTTCGAGGAAAAATTTTGGCTAAAAGACTTATAAATAATCATCCCTTAGGAGGCAACTCAACCAATATTTAATTTTTTTAGATACTGTATTTATTTATTTTTTGGTATTCTGTTTTGGATTTATCTTATTTATAATGATGAATTAGTTTATATCCCACTTCTAATACTTGGTGTTTGGTCGATTTTATGTTTTTATGGTGTTTTTGTAGTTAAGAATGTAACCGAAGGCACATTTGAGCTTAAAAAGAGGCTTTGAGCAAATTTGGGGATGAAATACTTAAGAAACAAATCAAAGGAGAGCCAAAAATTAGGTATACATGAAAATTATTTGTTTAATAGGGTATAGGACACGCGTATTCTACACTTTTATCACTAACCCATATATTAACCTACTTTTTCCATATTACCTTATGGCCCATTACATACTCGTGGCCTAGTTTATGTAATTGAATTAGTAAAGACAATGCATCCATAGCCTGAGAACATACTCGTACCCTAGGTCATACTTTTAGGACTTAAAGACAATAGGATCCACACTTAGAGACACGCATATATCCCTAACCATAAAATTGGAGAACTTGTCTAAACAATTCCATGGTCTAGGTCATGCCTATATCCCAAATCATATCCTTAAATTTGAAACCTAGAATTACCTATAGTCTATACCACAGTCATGTCATAAATCGTAACACTGGTTGTTTTATAAAAAACCCCTTATTGCCATAAAATACCCTACTTCGACCTCTCTCTTATTTTCTCTTAAATTATCTAAAATCATCCAACCATGCACTAACCAAATCTACTTCCTATGCAAAATGGGTCAAGTTTTCGACATTTTCTCATCACTTTCCAAGAATATTCACCAAAATTTTCACTCTCAAACCTCAAAATTTTAGATTTTAAGGCTCCAAGACCCATCTTGTGGGCTTTTTGTTTTTCACATCTCCCTTACCTACTTTTGCTTTAAAAACTAAAAACATGTCACAAAAATGAGTTCACAAGCTTCTATAAGCAATAGGATGAAGACTAGATCAATTCAAAGTGAAGTAACCAGTTTAGCCTAAACATGAGAGATGGATAACAATAAGTACCTAGTCTTTACCTTTGAGAAAGAATATTTCATAAAAGATGTGTATCTTAAAACTCGACCTTTCAACTCTAATAGTGGTATGGATTCCAATGCCTTAGATATGATAGGATTATCTTCGAAGGTAAGGGGATTTACAAACAATCCAAGGTAGAGCATGATGTTGGATACTATTCAAATATATACATAAGGAGCTCACTCTTGAATTCTTTACTACTCTTAGTGTGAATTGTAATGACAGGTTGAATAAAAGGAATGCTATCAAATTTAGGCTAGGTGAAGAGTTGGTAGAGTTTTCATTTAATGACTTTGGAGTATATTGTAAATTTTATACACCCAAGTGTGTAGAGTTAGAAGAGTATACCAATGCTTTGATTGAATTCTCAATAAGCTGAGTAACCATGTGCCTCAGGAAGTTTAGAGCCCAATTTCAAAAGCAATACCCATCAAGGAGTAAGAGTACTCATATGCTTTTGCTCAGCCTTAGATATTTGCATTGGGTCATTACCTATGCCATAGTTGGGGAGGAAGGAGAGCTTAAAGACTAAGAGTACTTATATCCTCTTATTTTTCTTTAGATATCTGTATAGAGTATTACCTATACCATTTTTAGGAGAAGTGGGAGAAATAGTATGGTGACCCTTACCAATATGCCCTATTTATAATGTATAGTTAAGCAACGACTTTACAATCTAGGTTATTATCTCGTCAAACATCTAAAGCCAATGAGAATGAAGAAGAAAGGTGCCCTTTGCAATGAATCTTACTTAATTAGGTTATAAAAGAAATTAAATAAATTTGAAACTCTTCCTAGCTTCATATTAGGTTGTCATATGGCTAACGTCAAACTGCATATGTTAAGGTATATGAGATTAGTGAAGAAAGTCAGAGGAGCCTATGCTTTGATCAAGAGAGAAAGAGAGAGGATAAAGTAGACATGTAAGAGGAAGCGAAGTCATATCATACAATAGAGGCACATTCAATAAAAAACCATAGAGAGGTTCATCTTATGTTATAGTTGTTGCTATAGGGGTGGATTAATAGGAACATCCTTGACCTTAAGATCGAGATTCAAAGACATACCTCCATGCTATAGAGGATATATAATAAGTTGAAAAAGTAGGACTAATGTCCGTGATGGATGAAGCAACGACTTTTCACCTACCTTCAACATATGGAGTATCCCTAGTAGCCTCTACTATCACCATCTATGCTAAAGGAGGAGAACAATCATGATGATGAGTCTACTATAGTTTGAGCTTCAATTTTCTCTCCTTGTGATATCATATACATGTTGACTTGTTTATTCCTTATATCTATATGTTGACTTGTTTATTCCTTATATACCTAAATTAAATGTTTACATTTTATTTTTTCATGTTTATTGACTTTAAATTAGTATTTTTAAGCCTAATTTAACATTAAGTTTCTTTTTAGTTTTATTGTTTTTATGTTTTAATTGTGTTTGTTTGTTAGGTGTAAATAATTTTTATATGATAATTACAATTCACATAAATAATTGACGATCAATATAGATAAGATATTTATTCTTTTTTCTCTTTTTTTTTTCTCTTTACATTTTCTTCTCTTGTATATCCAAAACATAGGGAGTTCTTACACCTACTCTTCTTCTATTACTAATTACATGTTCTTTTTATTAATTTTTTTATGGTTCTCCTTATCACGAGGAAGTCCTAAGACAAAAAGCTTACGCAAAGTTGAAAAGAGTAAAAGAATACAACAAGAAATTTTAATATAAGCATTAAACACAAAATTGAATATGTAATTATATCGTAAAAAAGGAAGGCAAAGGCATATAAAATTCATATGTGCCTTTAATTTAGTTGTTATATGCTCGCACAAATCGTTTCAAAAGTTTTTAGTGCAAAAAGAATAAGAAAGCTTTAAGAATTAACAATGTTCAATAATTAATTGATGCGCTTGTTAATGTATTCATTTTAAAAAATTCAATATTGATACATTTATATTATTGTTTACTAAAGATACTTGCCAACTTGTTTACTATAATGCCACTTGCCATAATTTAGTTTTATGTATTTAAGTTAAATTGATTAAAAATAAAGCTTAATTGTCAAAAGTTGGAATATGAACAAAATTTCAGTGAAATTTCAATAAATATTATTACTAATTTTTAATTATTAGTTATCAAACTTAATGCATAAGAATTATGTTGTATAATAACTATAATTTTAATATAAATTATCATATTCATATAATAATTATATTTATTATTACTTATAATAAATATAATTATTATATGAATAATTATCATAATAAATATAATTATTATATGAATAATAATTAGTAATAATAAATATAATTATTACATGAATATGATAATTAATATTAAAATTATAGTTATTATACAATATAATTATTGTACATTAAGTTTGATAAATAATAATTAAAATTATATTGCATATTATATTCAATATCTTAAATATAAACCTGTACTTGCTAAATTTATTTAGTACCACTTGTCATCATCATCATTATCATTATCACTCCCAGTCTGAAATTTAGCAACAAAGCGGGATCTAGGGAAGTCTGAATATACGCAGCCTTACCCCTATATAGTAAAGAGCCTATTTTTTATAGACCCACATGTAGATATGACAATAAAAGAGTGATGCAGGTTAAAGAGTAAATAATTGAAACTAGCATGCTAAAAGATTATATAAATAAAATAAAAAATACATGAATAAAAAATGAAATATAACCAAAGAATATGGCTGATATGTTGTCCAGATTTGCTAGTACCTGATAAGCTACAAAAGTTTGGCTCTTCTTGTCACTAGCCGAGCTAGGAGTCCTTCCTCAAAAACCCTATGAGTATGGCAATCCTACGATTTTAGACGGACTGGCGGGATCCTTCTCTATATACCTATCCTGAAAAGCCAAGTTGTAGGACAGATAGACTTGTTCATGAGTTACAACTAGAAAAGATATATAGAACATTAGGTTGGACTTCCTACGTGGTAAATACGTTGAGCGCATGTTAACGTAAACATCTCCTAATGACTTACTCAAATGTTTTGGTGAACTTTAAAGGGTATCTTTTACCCTTATCCGATCACACCAAACTTTTCTATTTCTAACCACATCCTTAGTAAGGGCTAGCTCTGTCATAACTTTCTTAATTACCTCCCTCCACTTCTTGTATGGCCTCCCTTTTCTCCTCTGGTTATTTGCTTACAGAGTCATATCGGAGCATCAGAGTGCCTCCTGTGCACATGCCCAAATCACTTAAGCCTGGTCTCTCTCAACTTGTCAGCAATACTAGCTACTTGTAGTCTGTCTCTCATCACACGATTCTGGACCTTATCTCTTTTGGTAAGGTCACACATCCACCGAAGCATACGCATTTCTGCTACCAATAACTGTCTTATATGGCTACGTTTGGCGAGCTAACATTCTGCCCCATATAACATGGTTGGTCGAATCACCATTTTATAAAACTTCCATATGAGCTTTAAAGGAATTTTTTATCACATAAGACCCCTGATGCGCTTCGCCATTGGATCCACCCAGATCTGATACGATGGACTATATTGACATCGATATTACCATCTCTCTGAATGATGGACCCAAGGTATTTAAAACTCAATTTTTGTGGTATGACGTTAGTACTAATTGTTACTGCCACCTCATGGCCCATCTGGCTTCCCGAGAAATTGCATTCTAAATACTCCGTCTTAGTCCTGCTCATTATAAAACCTTTCTACTCTAATGTTTCTCGCCAACGTTCTAACTTGAAATTGACCCCCTCCTTAGTCTCATCCACTAGGACAATATCATCAGCAAATAACATACACCAAGGTACCTCTCCTTGGATATATTTGGTAAGTTCATCGAACGCTAATGCGAACACAAAATGGCTTAAGGCGGAGCCTTGGTGTAGTCCAATACCAATAGAAAACGCTTTTGTGTTATCTCCTATCGTCTTTACGCTAGTCAATGCTCCTTCATACATATCCCTAATTATGCGGATATAAGTCATAGGAATGCGCTTTTCCTCTAAACACCTCCATAATATTTCCTTAGGAACTTTGTCATACGCCTCCTCTAAATTAATATAAACTATATGTAAATCCCGTTTCGTTCCCTATGACACTCCATTAGCCTGCGGAGTAGATGTTTTGCTTCTGTTGTGGACCTACCAGGTATAAATCTAAATTGGTTGGTTGATATAAAAATAGCTCTCTGGACTCTCTTTTCAATTATCTTCTCCCACAACTTCATGATGTGACTTAGTAACTTGATGCCTCTATAGTTGTGACACTGTTGGATGTCCCCTTTGGCCTTGTATAATGGGATCAACCTACTCAATCTCCATTCATCCGGCATTTTTACTGACTCGAGAATCACATTAAAAAGTTGAACTAACCACTCAATACCAACAACCCCTATTCACTTCCATACCTTTATAGGTATCTCATCCGGCCCTACTGCCCTTCCGCTTCCCATCTCCTTCAAAACCTTTATAATTTCTCCAATTGTGACCTTTTCACATAGGGACTAGTTAAGAGAATGCTTCAACACGGAGGGTTCGCCTAACTCTTTTCTAACCAAGATGCTTTCGTTATACATGCCATAAAAGTATATCTTCCATCTACTCTTGATGGCATAGGCCTCCGTGAGTACCTGTCCTGCTTCATCTCTTATACAGCAGACTTGGTTAAAATCCTTCGTCTGGTATGCCCTATCTCGTGCCAGCTTGAAATTTTTTTGTGCTCCCTTGAATGCATCAAAATCCTTGTACAAAGTCTCGTGCCACTGAAATTGTCTTCTTTTCCTTCTACTTTACCAGTTTGTATCTTACTCTATTAGTTTGTGGATCTGCCTCTGTTGTACTTGCTAAAAGATCTTTGTATGTTCTATTTTTTGCCTTTACCGTCCCCTGAACCTCTTCTAACTACTACCAAGATTCCATCCACCTGCCCCCTGCCTTTAAGATACTCCTAGGAGTTTTGTGGCAATTTCTCTCACTAAGGGGGCTACTTTCTCCCATATCCGATTAGCATCCCCTCTCATAGACCATGCAGCTCTATACCAAATTTGAGCCTTAAATTGTACCACCACGTCCCCTTTTAGCTTCCAATATCTAATTTTACGACTTCGCTTAGTAAATTGATGTGTTCTCCATCCTTTAATTCCTAGATCTAAAACCAACAATTTATGTTGGGTTGATAAGCATATGGTCGGAAGCACTTTGCAATCCTTGCACCATGATCTGGCTCTCTCCCTGACAAAGAAATAATCAATTTGCATCTTGATCATGCTACTCTGAAACGTCACCAAGTGCGCTTTGTTTTTCTTAAATATTGAATTTACTGTCACTAACTCATACGCTATAGCCATGTCCAATAAAGCAGCTCCATTATCATTTCTAATGTCGTACCCGAAGCCCCCATAAGTTCCTGTATAACCGTCTGAAACAGCCCCTATATACCCATTAAAATCACCTCCTATGATAATCTGCTTAGTATTAGGGATTTTTAGAAGTACTCCATCTAGTGCTGCCCAGAATAGACGTTTTGTTGTACGTCTAAACCATCTTAAGGTGCATACGCACAAACTACATTGAGAACCACATTGCTAAAAACAATTTTAGCCACTATAATCCTATCATTAACCCTTGTTATTTCCACCACTTGGTTTATAAGTTCTTTGACCACTTGGATACTTATCTCATTCTGCTTCCGAGTATTTCCCGAGTACCATAGTTTGAATTCCCTTATCTCCTTTGATTTGGCTCCTGACTACTTAGTTTCCTAAATGCATGCTTTCTATATGATGTACTTGTCTAGAATCTCTACTAATTCCAGAAACTTTCCTGTGAGGGTCCCAATGTTCCAGGAGTCTATTCTTATTATGTCATCCCTTTTTCAAATATAGATAAAATAATTTTCCTTCTGAGATTGAATAATAATAAAGATAAACTATATTTAAAATCTTCTAACTTTTTATTATTTTATAATACTAACCAAAACAACTAAATAATAATAAAATGATCAAAATTTTAATTTGTAACCTTATGATTAACGTTGCTAATGTGACCTAAACAGTGTCCTTTAACAAATTGGCACTATGATGTAGTAAATATTTGTAAATTAAAATTATTTCGAAAAGAAAACCCCTATTTAATTAAATGAAGGATCTTTTGGTATTTGAAGGATAAAATATATCACACCTACTCTCTCTCTCTAAAAATTATATGAAAGAAGGTCCAATCTTCTCATACACTCTCTTTGTACCCCTCTCTATTCGCTAACTAATCTATTTCTTATTTAGAGATGGGGATGTCAATGTTGGTTCGATATGTCCGATTTGGCTTGATGCAGTATGATTTTAGCCTTGATTAATCGAGTCACGGACAGGTCAAGAGTTAAAATAATTTGGCCCGATTGGGTCATAGAACGAGGTCGGGCTAAGCACCGATCGACTTATGATCTGACCGAAATTAAAAAATAATGTAGTTTTGTAATTTTTATTTTAAAAAGTAAGAATAGGCTGGGTTGGCCCAACCCACTTGTGGCCCATCTGACCACGGGCTAGCCAAGTCCAACTTATCGAGCCACGGACCGACCAACCCATTAACATCCCTATTTAGAGCATTAATATATGCATCATAAATGTCCAATCCTCTCACACACTCTCTCTATATACCCCTTTCCATTCCCTAGCTTGACTATTTCTTATTCTGGGAATCTAATATATATATATATAAAATATTTAAAGATAAATTATTTTTAATTAAATAAATTTATTTTAATCTTTTATATAATATTTATTAACAATTAATTAATTATTTTATTAAAATAAATAATTTTAGAATTAAAATTTTATTCTTAAAATAATATTTATTTTTAAAATATTTAAATTATTAAGTCAAAATTTATTTGAAATTTATATGTTTTGAAAATATTTTAAATTTAACTATATCTATTGATGATATTAATATATTGAATAACATACATTTAGTTGATAGTAAATTATATTATAAAAATTAAAAATTACTTTGAATAGTTTTCATAATTTTTAAAAACTAGAAAAAAACCCAAAAACTAAAAACATAAACTATAAAGCCAGAAAAGCATGTTTTTTTAATTGAATTTAAAAATAAAATAGAAAATTTAAAATAAAAATAAAAAGTAAACAAGCTAGGGATGTTAAAAAAAGCGTGTCAAAAGTGGCTCGACCTGGTCCACTTTTGGTCTATATTGACTGGGTCATGGGTAGATTACGGACTAAGTTGATTGGGCCACGTGCTACGGGCAGGCTGACCTTATCCATAGTCCGTCGGTTATTTTCAAAACGACGTCGTTTTAAACATTTTTTATTTTAAAAAATACATGACGGGGTGGCTTAGTAGGCCTATAGGCGGGTCAGATCGTCGGCCAACCTATGCCACAAGCTGGCCCACAAGCCACCATGGCCCAAGTTTGGGTCGGACCGAGCTAGGGGCAGCCCGAACTCAGTCTGCCCCAGCCCATTTATATCCTTAGTTGAAAAAAATTCGGAACGTCCAGCCTGACTTGGTCTGTGACCCGTTTGTTAATTTATAATTGACGTTGTTTTTGTCAGTTTTTTTAAAAATATATATATGATAAATCGAATTGGCCTGATCTATCCGTAGCCCGTGATTGGGCTGGACTACGGGCCACTATATCCCAGGCCAGGCGGGGAATAGGCACTTAAATTTACAGGTTTAGTTTTAATTTTTTTGATTAACCCATCCAAATCCAATCAAATGAGCCGGTAAATTTGTGCAGGTTTAATCAGCCTATGCCACCCAGCATTTCTTTCTATGATTCATTCAACTTAACAGAAGTGAGAGGAGGAGGGGAAACACACAACCTTGAACAGTGCGTCCATGGAGCATTCCGCTACTAAGACGCTGTCTGCCAGTAATATTTCTTTCCTTTCTTTTATACTTGCGCGACTCAATTGATTCCAAATTCCTGAAAATGTATACCATTCAATAAAAAAGTACATTTTTAGCATCAAATCTTTCTTCTTTCCTGGGTCCTTCTCATCGTTTGGGATGTTGCTTCTAACCTCATGAGGAAAAAGGCTTGAATGGGTTGTTTCTATTTCACCCAAAAGATCACACTCTTAACTTATTAAAGCGTCGGCAAACGCCTTGCGGATTCGGTTTTTTAATGTATAAACAACGAAAGTGGATGCACCTTCTGAAGGAAACAGCTGTTGAAGCTAACGGCTGCTGAAGGCTGTGAGGAGTCTATGGATGATTCAACTTCTATGAGATTTATTTTCCACAATGTGTTCTTTATCAATTTCGTTTGCTTTTTTATGTTTTGTATTTGTATTATGTAAACTACTTATTCCAAGTATGTGTGTGTATATCTCGATTACAGATTCATGGGAGGATAAGAAGCGAATGTCTCAAAGGGATCCAGTAAAGTTTTTTGCATCAGTCAATACAGAAGATGACAATTCCGTTGATTTCCTTCGTGCTTTTTGGGGTAGGCTTATCGTTCCACATTGGATTGCATTTGAGTAAACAATATGAATTCTAATATAACTTTTAAGTCAACCAAACAAATTTCGAAAGTTATGTCTAAAGCGAGTGGCGTGAATGGGAAATTCTGAGAAATAATAGTGATCTGGCTAAACTTCTTTGTACATCGCATTTGTCTTTCCAAATAATTCAACTTGCAGTACCATGGTTATCTACAAATTCATACTGTATAGTTAGTCATTACAATCTTGATGAAAGCATAATTTGGCTTGTGTAGTTTATTTCTATTTTGTTTTGTGGTTAATCTAAGATCCTTTCTTGCTTCCTAAAAAGACCTTGGATCTCAAAAGTGGGGAACGCTACACTTTGCATTATGGTAGTACATAACTGCCAGAAACATTTTTTTATGGCCTTGAGAAGTTATATTCGGTTGTCTTATAAATAAATTTTCCAACATGTTCGAGGTGTCTACTAACATAGCCTATTTGTGCTATAGGCTTAATGCTTGCCTAGTTTGGCACTATTTTTGAACTGTTAATGCTAAATTCGTGAATCTAGTAGACTTCCTAAGCTCGAATGATATCCTGATTGCAGATGTTAGCTAGTTGGTTCAGGTTTTTATTTTCCTTTGTTGAGCATCTATGTTTGAAATTTCTCGTGAAAAGTATGAAATTAAGCAGTAAAAAGAACTGAAATTAAATCTTATTTTGTGCTAGACATTGTTTAATCTTTGGAATTGGTTTTTCAGAAGGCTTCATCGCTGGAGGTGCGGCTGGTCTAGCTGCAGAAGCTGCTTTATACCCAATCGATACAATAAAAACTCGACTACAGGCTAGTCTTCCATAATGTTGCATTTTACTATAACTTTGGCAGCTATGATCAGCATAAAGTCTCTAGTTACACTTCAGTGATGGATGCATGAAGTGTATAGTCATCTTGCTGTTTTTTCTATATGGTTTTACTATTATCAAGGTCTCAATGACCTCCACGGAGATGGTTGTTTTCAATAATATGAAAGAAACCATCGTTGGTCATCTTTGCTAATTTTGCAGTTGCTTTTTTGCATTTTAGATCACTACTTCACAGTCAGTCTGATATAACTTGTGATTTTTGCATTTTAGATCACTACTTCACGTTCAGTCTGATGTAACTTGTGATCTTTGTCATTACTATTCCTTTTAAAAGCAAAGCAATGGGAAGAGTGAAAGATTTCACTGGTTTTTTTCCATCCAGTTTGTGAAGCTGACTTGTCATTCAATATTAAACTTGTCAAGTTTTAGTGACTGACTATCAAACATGCTCCATAATTGAATGTTCTTGCTTGCCTTTTAGGCAGCCCATGGTGAAGGAAAGATTATTCTGAAGGGCCTGTATTCCGGATTGGCAGGAAATCTTATTGGAATTCTGCCGTGAGTACTTGTTCTCCATGTATCCTCTAACTCTACACTAATCAGAGTGCTGATATAATCAAGAATGAGGATCCTATAATAATAGAATAGATCCTAATGTAGGAAGTCTTTTCAGTTCACCAGGCACTTATTGTGAGATTAGTTTCCGACAGTATTTATTTGGTATCCACATTTGGGAATTCACTCCTTGCCTCCGTTGGTTCATTTTTCCAATATTTGATTTGAACTTGTTTTCTAATCAAAACTTAAGGTCATGCTTAGTGTTTGGTAAATGTTATGTGGAGCAAGGACTGAAAATGGTTGAAAATGTTGCATCTTGAATTCTAGGCTCATTCATTTCATTGTTCTATTTTATATTTTTTGTTTCAAGTCTGCATTGTTACTCTTGCAGAAGATCAAACACCGGCTAAATTTTTTTTGAATAGCCTGCAGTTCATACGTTTAAATTTATTTGCAGGGCATCTGCTATTTATGTTGGCATATATGAGCCTATAAAGAAGAAATTGTTAAGGGCAATACCCGAAAACCTTAGTGCCTTTGCCCATCTGGTAAGGCTCTACAATTAAATGATTCAAAATGCTGAATTAATAGATCTGGTTCTCTGATTTGATCGTATGGCTTATCTTTGATCCTGCCACCTCTCTTTAGCTTCCAGTTCCTGCTTAAGTATGATTATTGTCTCACGGTTATATCAACTTGGATGAACATCTGGCAATGCCCTAGAAAAGTCCCTTCAATATGTACAGCAGTGTCATTTTTTATAGAGACAAATACTACATAAGTCATGTTTTTCTATCCACCTGTGCAGCATATTGGCACCCTCTTTCTTTCAAGTGTAGAGAGACTATTCATGTAACAAGTACTGGATACATAATTCTTAGTTTAATAGGTTTCAGGACTTCATTCAGACTGCAGGTGCAATTGGAGGTGCTGCTTCTTCGCTTGTTCGTGTTCCAACAGAGGTAATTTGCTACTTTTCATGTATCTTCTGCTGATTTAATTAAGGTGTTCCTTACTAGACATTCTTCAGGTTGTTAAGCAAAGGATGCAAACTGGACAGTTTCATTCAGCCCCTGATTCTGTCCGTCTTATTATTACTAAGGAGGGATTTGGAGGTCTCTATGCGGTAGGCAAGACACTCCTTCAAGATAAATATGCTGTGCCTCTTCTGGACAGAACGAAAATGTTGTTTTCAACAGCTTCTTTTGCTTTCACATTCTTGCATGAATCCGTCATTTTTACTTGCTGATGTTGATTTGTCAATGTCATGAGTTCTATATATTCGTCCCTATTATGTTTTATTCATTCACTTCTATGAATTGCAGGGGTATGGATCGTTCTTATTGCGAGATTTGCCATTTGATGCTGTCCAATTTTGTATCTATGAGCAACTCTTAATGGGATATAAGCTAGCGGTAAACTAGCATATGTTATTTTTTATTGCTACTGACATATGCATTCCAGTATGCATGTGCATATTTTACATGGATTTTGAGGTTGAGGGAGTAGCATAGTGGCTAGCACTATAGGCCCTTAATTAAGAAAGTTTATAAAAGAAAGAAGGGGCATGTGGGGTTGAAGGTGTATTCTAGAAGGAAGAAAGGTGGGCTGCATGGAGAGTGGGGAGTCAATCCTAACTAATTTGGTAGTAGTGGGGCCCAATAGGTAGGAGTGAGGTATTTGTGGCAGGAGAGGGGGTACGAGGAGAGGACAAGGAATAATCTGAGATATTGTGACTTTCCTTCTATCCTTCCACCTTTTCGACCAGACATGTTATTTTAAAAGCATCAGGAAAGAAACAAGTGAAAGTCACAGTACTTACTCCATGTCTTGGTTGGTTCAGTCATCTTTGCAAGATATGACCGTTGCAATATTCTGCAGGCAAGACGAGATCTGAAAGATCCAGAGATTGCTATACTCGGTGCATTTGCTGGTAATGCAATAATATTCATAGCTTTTGGGTTCATTTTGCTGTTATCCTTGAAATTGCAAGTCTGATCTGGACTTCTTTTCAAAAAAAAAAAAAAGGCTGATCTGGACTTTCGAGCTAAATAGTAATGCAGGATTGCCTTAATTATGAGCCAGCCACAGGTTATGCTGTATGCATATTTCCTTTGAAGATCCCTTGTGACCTTTATGCATCTCTGTTTGATTCTTCATTTCTGTGATGGATTCAACTATTCTCCAAACTATGGATATCTGAGATTAGTGCACATCTCATCTGGGGTTTATTTAGCTTGCATAATGGTAAGGAGTAAATTAGGCACAAAATAATTATGAACGTTGATGAAAAATATGTTGCAGATAGTATCTACATACGACGGCACAAAAAGTGACACATGGGCATACTTTTTGGATTTTGAAATGCCATTAGTAGGGACTATAATTGGTGACCAAATTTCTACGAACACTAAAAGGTTTAATTATTCAATTTCTCTATTTTTTCTCTTTTGTAAACATTTTCATGTTCATTAACATTAGCATTACATGGACAACAAACTGAAAACTTAGAAGGGGAATAATTGTCAATCTGTCTATTTTCTTGCAAGCTGAAAGGCACCATACGAACTGACATCGGCAGTATGCATATTGTTAATAGATATTAATCTCGTGAGCTGTGACACTAAATTATATGAATAAAATGTTGCAACTACAAAAAGTATCTACTGTACTTGCAAATGTAATGTGCTTTTGGATTTAAAAAATAAATTAAATCTTGCAGTCTTCAACTGCTTAATCATGGAATGACAAGTTGAAACTTGGAGACACGTGGACATATGTATCACGTGTAATGGGTCCATCTTCTGCCGTCCTGAATAGACTGTTTCTTAATACCTAGGAAAGCACAAGTATGGGCCCACAAGATTTTAACTGCAGTGGATTGGGAGGTACTCTTACCTCCTTGCCACCAGTCTAATACTGTAATGGCTAATCTCGAGAGTTCAAACTCAGGGCTCAACTTTGACCATCCTGTAATATAAGTACTATACTTTGGGATGGTAAGTGAGTATTCTCAATGATGAATGCATAGTCTGCTGAGATTTTCTGCCTGGGAGCAAGTTGATCATTTGGCAAATGGAGTACTTGGAGAAAGAAGTCCCTGAAGTATTCTAGAGTCTAGATGCCTGTGCTGTGCTGGCATGAGTCCGTAGACAGATTGATGACATAGTTCTCTAATTCTTGCTTCAGTTCATTCTACTTTAATGAGCTAGAAGTCAAGCATTTTAATATGTTACTTTTATTTTCTTAAGTAATACTCATGTATTACATAAATTTGAACTTGACTAAAGTATGAGAACCGTTGCAACATATGTGATTCAGGTGCAATAGCTGGAGCTTTAACTAATCCTCTAGATGTGGTGAAAACTAGATTAATGGTTCAGGTATAGATAACATTTACCACTTGCCTTTTTGTTTTCATTTGAAATATTTGTAGAAATGATTCTGTTCTCTTTTTGTGTTGAAAATATCTGTATCTCTGTTTTTTCACTTCATATCATTTCTTTCTCAATTCCCAGGGATCAGCAAACCACTACAAAAGCAGTTTTGATTGTGTTAGAACTATAATAAAAGAAGAAGGAAGTCATGCTCTTCTAAAGGTGTACTTCTAAGCAGTAGTTATGCTAATCAAAGCATAACTACTGTTACTCCTATTTGGTTGTGAATGAGTTGCGAGAATATATTAGCTTTTTACCTCATGGAATTATTTGGCTACAGGATCGAACTTGAGGATTTGAGTGTGGCCAAGAGAAAAGGATGTTGCATGGGCATAAGTTACTTTAAATTTTGTTTTCCCCCTGATCTGCATATACTATGCTTTCCTTATATTTGTACTTTCCAGTATGCACCAAGTCAGCCTTACTATTATTATCCTACCGGGTCCCAGTTTTCAGCATGGAGTGTTCACATACGTATGTCTTGTCACTGTTCCTGAGCTGTCTTTGGTCTTTGCCGTGCATGATTACTATCAGTTCTTTTGCTGTTAATCTCCCAAGTTTATTAAACTTCTCCTGGCACGTTGTTAAATGATAGGTAATAAACGCACACCCTGCAAGAAATGATAGATTATAGAAAGCAAGATGGCACAAATTTTGTTTCAAGTTAGAACTTCTGGTCTTGTATAAATGGGTATCATGGAAGCCATGTAGATCAGTTATTGGATGAGAGTACTATGATGCCCTTCTCTCAAATAGTTAGATGAAGTTGTCTCCTCTAATTTGCTGCAGGGAATTGGGCCAAGAGTAATATGGCTTGGAATTGGAGGTTCAATCTTCTTTGGGGTACTTGAAAAGACGAAACAGGTACTTTATCAACGGCGCAGAGATGCGGAGAAGTCTCTCTCTTTCAAACAAAGTTAACTGAGGAATTGTGTTTCATTTGCAAGCTGACATTTGATATTCATTCTTGAAAATTATAAAAGATGTAGCAACGAGATTGAAAGCATTTTAGTTTCTTTGGTTTCTGATTTTCTGCACTGATTATTTTTCGCTTCCAATCACACCCTATGTAGGGACAACAGCCATGGTGGTTTACTGGTTTATGTAGGAATTTGTCATTTTGGAAATCAGGTCTGAATGGATCTAGTTCTTACATACACCATTAGTAGTGGAAATGTTACTTTAAGACCTCTGGTAATGAGGCCTTATCTTAGCCCACATTGAAGGTTCCCGAACTTTAGTTTCCTTAGCTCCAGAGTTGCTATCTTTAAACAAGGTATTGTCGCTTTTAAACATTTATAGTATTGCTTAATAAATCATCTAAGTTTATTAAATCTTAGTTTTCAATGGCATTTATACCATAATTTTATAATAGTATAAACTTTTTTTTTAATGAAATAACTTTATGCTTTTTCTTCAATAATATCAAAAACTGAAAAATAAAATATAAATATGATTTCAATAAAGAAATTACGTAAATACAGAGGGTGATAAAAACTTGATTGCTTACTTCTTTTTTTGTTCCCTCCTTTCCGTTGCCTTGCCTTCTGCTGTCTATTAAACTCCTTTAGTACCAACTCGAGAAAGGCGAAAAGACCCCTAAAGCATAATGGAGTGAAGACAAGAGAATATTTGACAAATAAAAGCCGCCCATCAAAGTCACAAGTCAGGCTCAGGCAGGAGCAGGACAGTCACTTCTGTTTGGGAAGTCGGTAAAAACGATTACTTTCCACTAATCAATCTGTTTCCTTTTCAGTGAGGCCTTTTTCTAAACACTTGGAGAACAAGACGAGACTACGAAGCGTTCGTTGAATGAGAGGCTGGAGAGCTGATTGGTGGAATTTGCCGCATTCGATCATTTTCTTATGGAGCTACACGCATACCGACTGCGAAACTCACGATTCTTAATTCATTTTCAAAATTTTCCCTCGAATTGTCATTTTAGAGCTATTCGTTGAGGACATCTGAAAAGGAAGGTCATACATACGGTTGAGAATATAAAGGTGATACTGATATCATCTCAAAAAGGGACATTTTTATTTTAAAATTTTAATTGAATATTTAATAGCATAACAAATTTTAACATTATAAAAAAAATATTCTTTTAAAATCATAATTTGACTTTTGTCTAAGTACTAAAATAATATATATATATCATAATATTTTAGAATAAACTAATATTTATTTATATCAACTAACAAATTTTAATTTTCCAATCTGGACTCTTCCGTCTCCTCTTGGACCAACTGCTACGGCTCTTTCTACGGTCCTATTTTCTTCGCTTTCGACCACTTGAACCTTCTTTTTAGCCCTTTTTTCACTTCTCCTTTGTAAACTCTATAATCTAACCTTCATTTCTTTTTGGGTTAATTATTAAAAAATTATCAAATTTTACAATATTAACTAAAACTTTAGAAAATGATGCTAAATATTCAAAACGTTCAATTTGTTGCAAAAATTGTCCAACATTAAATTTTTGGTTTAACTTCACTAACGTAGCATATCATATGGTTGGTATGTGCTTTTTAACTAATTATTTAACGTTTAAGTAATTTTTAAACACAAAAACTTAATTTTCTCCCTTATTTTGCTTCCCCTACGTTTGCGATTACCCAGCTCATCATACGAGAGTATCATAAGAGGTGATTCCTGTAATAAGAATTAAAGGTTAGTACATGTTTTTTAACTAATTATTTAATATTTAAGTAATTTTTAAACACAAAACTTAATTTTCTCTCCTATTTTGCTTCCCCTTCGGTTGCGATTGCCCAACTCATCATAATAAAAAATGTCATCATTTTCGCAATAAAAATTATAAAAAGAGAAATGGAAGCCTAATAGTGGAGAATCATGCACATCCTTATAATACCGAGAATCCTCCAAATATGATACCCTAAATGGGAGGAAGAATAATTACTACGTTTCATTAATGCAAGATGAAATATCAACATATTGCCGAGAATCATAATACCAATAATCATCCAATAGAACATTATGACATCTAACATCCTGGGCCACTGAATTCAAACATTTTACGAAAATTAAGTCCTTAAAAGCCAAGCCAAACTTTGAAAAGTACAATAGATCCCATTGTAAAGGATACGGAGGAAGCAATGAACAGATATCCTCTTGGATACCAATGTCAACAAATTTAATGCTAAAATCCGTGTAATTGTTTTGGTATATCTATTACTTTGCGAAAAAAAAGATAAGTAAAGCCTCATTTTGTGGTTGTTTTTACAGTCAAGCTCAAAGGAATTGAAACCGCAAGCTTTTAAGGTACGTTGTCAAGCAAAATGACGATCTAAGATATATCTTCATAAGAAGAATTGCAGTTGTTGTATTCTATGACCTTAAGAACAACAACTATTACTAATAGGAGATGTTTATTACAGTTACTCATTGGGACAATCAAGAAAATGGGGGGTTTTTCAATGAACTACAAAAGCTTTGGAGAAGGAGAAGGAGAAGCTTTTATAATTAGGAGCTTGAAATTGTTTAGGGAGAGACTGAGAGAGAAACTAAGCTAGGATAAACCAAGGCTACAAGAAAAAAAAAATGTTGAGCAATCACACTCGCTGCTGTCATGATGATAAAAAGCATTTATAGCAGGGTTTGGAGCTAAGCAAATGAAAGGGAAGCATATACGGGAGGAAATTAGGTTTTTATGTTTAAAATTAATTAAATATTAAATAACTAACTAGAAAAAAAACAAGACATACATGGCATGTAAAAAAATCTGACATAGTTATATCATCAATGCTAATAAGAAACTTAACACCAGGTTATTTTGTAATAAATTAAAAGTTTGAGTATTTTAATATTATTTTTCAAATTTCAAGTTCATATTATAAGTCTAAATAAAGTTTAGAAAATTTTCATAATTAACCTTTTTTTCTTAATAACTTAGTTGGCTCTATCCTATCTCCTATCATCTTTGCCGATCGGAGCCTCTACCACTTGGATTTTTCTCAAAACTTGCTTATCAAAACCTTCGTCGACATCCTAAACTCAAGTACCTCAACCTCATAAGCAATAACTTTTCTAGCAATACTCCCACATCATTTGGTCAATTTTTGGAACTTGATACCTTTTTTTCCTTATGTTCAATCTTTTTGACAATGTTTGGCAACATTTCAAGTCTAAAAATGCTAATATGACTTACTGCCAAAAGAAAAGGAATGTTTCAATAAGACTACATTCTTAGTTGAGATGTGTACCTCATGCTATGAATCCTGATAAAAAATATCAAAAAATGTGAAGGTGTACTTTTTATGAATGAATACCAATTATGAAACAAATTTTAATCATGAAAATTTGGACCCCTTTGTCTTTATTGGTGGACATTGATGATTTAACTTGAATATTGAATAGTTAATTACATTAGACTTCTTTATGATTTGATCTTTTATTATTTTATATTATTGTCATTTATTTCTTGTGATATTGTTTAGTTATTACACAATTCTTTTGTCATATTTTATTAGTTTTTTTTATTTACTTTTGAAAGAATATGGATCTGCAGTGTGGTAGGAATAAGTACTTATTCACCGCAGTTTCTAAATGCAGACATATGTTTAGATCTGTGGGTGAACAGTCGGAGATTGGAGGAAAGTACGACACCATCGCAGAAATCCATAAGCAAAAAGAAATTTACAGTGAGAAAGTGCTTCTGCGGTAGAAATTCTACTTTCCATTAATAACCTTCTAATAATAATTATTTTTTATTATACCCTCAACTAATAGAAAGCAAGTCCAACGTATTGTCTTCTTCTTATTTTGATTTAATATTTTCTTATTTATAATTTGAATTTATATGACTAATACTATATTTTTATGAAATATTTTATTTACTAAATTTTGTTTAATTTATATTTTTCTTATTTTAATTTAATATTTTATTATTTATAATTTTAAATTTATATGACTAATAATATATT